>JASDQU010439500.1:51029-102456 GCA_032191745.1 Picea mariana
ATGGCTACAAACATGAGGGTAGAATACAGGATGGAAGGATCTAGAAACTTCAGATCTTGGAAGCATAGGTTGCAGATGATTCTAGAAGAGAATGATCTCCTAGAACATGTTACAGTGGGTGTACTAGAACCAGATGAAGAAGAGAAAAAGACCAAGCATAAGAAGAATGAAAAGAAAGAAAAGAGAATCGTGTCAGAATCAATAAAAGATCACTTGATCCCTCATATATCTAAACTACAGATAGCAAGGAAAATGTATGAAGCACTCAACAGATTATATGAAAGCAAAGACATTAGCCAGAATCTTACCTTAAGAAATCAACTTCGTAATATGAAGATGGAAAACTCAGAATCTGTCACATCCTATCTTATGAGAGTTTCTTAGATCAAAGATCAGCTTGAAACTATTGGAGATGTCATTAGTGACAAAGAACTTGTAACCACAACCCTAAATGGGTTTCCAACATTTTGGATTCCTTTTGTACAAGGAGTGTGTGCAAGAAGCAATTTACCCAAGTTTGATAAGTTATGGGTAGATTGCACACACGAAGAGTATAGACTTGCAGACCAACAAAAGAGATTAATTGTCGATGAAGAGGAAGAACTAACAGCTCAAAAGAGAAAAATAAGTTCCTTCAGGAAGAACAATAAAGAAGCTAACTCCATAAGAGCTTGAGATAAGAAGAGAGATGTTTCAAATATCAGATGCTACAACTGTCAAAAGTTGGGACACTTTTCTTATGACTGTCCTCAAGGAAAAGGGAAAAGAAAGCATCAAGCACATGTGGCAGAGGAAGAGGAATCTCCTCACTCAAAGTAAGATTTATTAGAAATTAAGGATTATGTACTTTAAGTTAAAGATAGTTGATCTGAAGAAAGATAGCAAATGGTGGAGTCTGTGGAGCCTCCCCACACAAAAACAAAAGATAAGTATTCATGTTTATTTTTAGTATCTTGTTTACTTTAATACCTTCTCATTACAAGTTAGTTTTTTGTGAGAATGTTAATTAACCTCATTTTATTTCAGTGTTTATGCAGACTTAAGAAGGAAGTATCAAAGAAGAGGATGAAGAAAGAAATATTTATTTCATGTATGATCACTCATGAGAGTGACAAAGAAAGCATACTGTAAGTAAGTTTACAAGTCTCGAAAGAAAGAACTTATGCTGTGACTTGTAGAAGTTAGACAACATGAGAAGGATGTATGATATGATGACAGTCAGTAAAGACCAGACAATATCCAGTATTTATATAGGAGCAGGAGGCTCCTAAAGATGCAGATCAGAAATATTCAAGATGAAGAAAAAGATGGATACTTAGATATAGTGGATGAGATGCAGGTAACTACAAGTTACTCTAGTACCATTCTTATAGATTCAGAGCGAAGAGGTTGATCCAGTATGAAGACAGAAAGAAAGAAATATGCAAACTCAATAAGGCACCCATGATATTACAGAAGAGAACTTCAAGGATGATGATTAGAAACTATCAGTTTGGTGCAAGAGGGAGCTATGTCTCCAAGTTCGAAATAGAAGATCGTGATTTGATGCAGTTAGGAAAGAATATGGATAGTGGCTAGATATTTTAATCAAGATGAAAGTTATCCAGTAGATGGATGGTGCCCAACAGATGGGTAGCATGGTATTATACCATTGAAATATTTTGGACCACAAGAGATTTTTTTTGGATCCCATAGCTAGACCTTCATAGAGAAGGAATGAGCAATCCCATAGGTAGACCTTCATAGAGAAGGAGAAAGAGAAGAGACCTTCATAGAGAAGGGGAATGAGAAATTTTCCAAGGTTGTCCTCTGTCCAAGTGTTGAGTTTTGGATACTCTAGGGACATGCTAGAATACCTTCATAGAGAGGGGTGTGACCACCCTCGTAGAGAGGAATGTGGATGTTTCTCCAAGAGGCAGCAGGCAGATAATCTCCTCTGGCCAAGGATGGAGTAGCCTGGAACACAAACCTTGACCATGTGGAATGGTTAGTTGGCTCTTCAAGTTTGTGTCGTGATCCTGTGTGGATCATGGAAAGGGAGTCTAGTCTTGCTCGGGCTAGCATCTTAGCTTCTCTAGTTCATGTGGGATGACTAGGAGTGAATCTATGGTAGTAGTCCTCCCCAGTGGATGGGTGAGATATATGACTACAAGAGAAGGGAGAACATAAAAGGAAAGGCAAAACTCATAGAATATCTTCTATGTGAAAATAAGACATCTTCTGTGTGAAGATAAGATATCTTTTGTGTGAAGATAATAAAGAAGTATCTTTTGCATGAAGACAAAAGAAAGAAATAGTATATTCTATGTGAAGATAAAGAGAACAAAACTTCCGATGATTTATAGATATGCCAATCAGTGATCATGATGCCATATGACCAAGTGGATGCCTCCAGTTATCCACTTGATGATGTTTCCCAGTTGATGATGTTATCCAGTGGATGTTGCTACCTATTTGATGTCGACATCCAGTGACCTGTCAAAAGATAAAGAATATCCTTCTTGTTAAGAGGGAGTGTTAAAATATTGTGTAACTGCAAAGAATACTCTTATCCCATTTTGTGGATAAAGATAAAATATATTTATTATTGATTATATCAATCTCCTTTTGTGGATTGATCATGTCAGGTATTGTAAATGACCAAATCCTCTTTTGCAGATTGGTCAAACCCTAATTGTAATAGGCTAAATAATAAGTTGGCCCCAGAATATATTAAAGGTGGTTATAACCACCCAGAAGAAGAAGTCGGCTCTGCTAGTGAAGAGACACTTCCACACGTGCCAGAATTGTATAAATAAGAGAGGTCAGCACCTCATTTAGACACACACACAACTCACTCATCTAGTGTGCAAGTATTAAAGGAAGCTGCAGTTATCAGTTGCCGAAAGAAGGAAGAGAGAGAGAGGTGCATCCTTGGAAGAGGAATTTCTGTGTTGTTTGGTTCATTATCTTGGCATTGTATTGGCTATCTATATTAAGGAAGTTTTGTTGGGTTTTCTTCCCCTTGAAGGTTTCCCAGGATAAATTCTTGTGTACTTTTGTGATTATGTTTCTCTCAGTGATCCTATCTATGCTATTGTTATCTAGTAAATTGAAAGTAACCTAATAATAGCAGAAACTTTAACACCACCATGGGATAATTAGGGAAGTGGTTGAGGATATGGCTCCATGAATTGGTATTTTATCCTAATATAGTGCCATAGGATAGGATTCGACCCAAAACCAACCCCATATCTTTATAGTTGTCCCTTAGGAAAAGGTGGGATTTGCCATATTTTCCTCTAACCAAACTGGCATTCCCCTTGAGTTAGAGATAGAGTGCCATTGTCACTCCCTAAACAAGGAAAAGAGGGCACCATCCTATTGCATTTTCACTCCCCCAACATAGCCAGCTAGCGCCACCCTTCATAAATTCTCAAAAAATGGCGCTCTCCTAGCATGCCCAGGGGGGGATCCCTTCATAAATGCCCAAAAAATGGTCAATTTTCCAAGTAAAAGGCATGTTTCTAACCTTGAAATGATGGGCTTCTTCCTCCAACATGACTTAGGGATCATGGAAAATGTTTTTCATGGTGTCAACGAGTTGTGACACTTGAAAAATGCATGTGACACTTAGTAAGTTTCATACAACACTTGACAAAGTGTGTGTGACACTTAACAAGGTGCATATGGCACTTTGCGACACTTAAGTGTGGAATTTTGATGTGTAACAAATTCCCCCTAAAGTATGATTTCAGAAGAGAAATTGATGGCCGAAACAATTTACAAAAATCGATGCAAGGGTGTTGGAGTAGGAGAACCTCACAGAAGCTGCAAACAACCATCAAACAATATAAATATATGTTTTCATTCCTAAGGTAGGAATACCTATGCTTGGAATATGAGTTGACTCAAAGCATGGTCATCAACCAATACACTACAGATCCATGAGAATACTGAATAAGGATACAACCACCAGAGATACAATGTGGATCCATACCTACATGACATGAATTGATCGTAGCCACAAAAAATACACAGTGGAGCTATGAGAAGACAAAACATAGCCACATTTCAATACAATGTGGATCTATGTGACCATATATGTATCAGTAAGATTTCCAACATGGTGATGATACTGGTATCTTTTACATGTTCAAATGATCTCCATCACAGCCTGGGAAAAGCACATAATAGAGTGAGCACCCAATCCAAGGTCTTTGTCATGATCTCGAAATTGTACGATTCTAGCCATGTGAATACATGAATTGATGTCAAACATGGTAGAAACCACTTGATTATTGGTCATTGAGGTATATCATTAACAAGTAAAATGGAAATCACCAATGGTGGTAATGATTCCCAAGGTACCTTTAGTACATTCTAGTTAATGTGAATAAATGAGTTGAAGTTGAACATTCATGGAATCATCCGATCAAATATTAATGGTGTAAACCTATTGTCAGAAGTGAGGAGGCATGCCATTAAGGCATGCAGGTTCCAAGGTACTAATTTGTTTCTAAGTCTAATTCCTGGATGATGTGTTGAATTTGATAGGAAAAGACTCACCGAAGGAGGGTCTTGATGTATCCCCCGTCATTGACACTAAACTGACATAGGAAAGTGATGTGAGATGGTGGATTAAATGAGTATGGACTAACACAAGAATGGAAACTGGTAAAAGTGAAGATGGTTGGTTTGGAATGAAACTTCCCTTGAACATTGCAAGGCATGACAAATGAATTGGAATCATTGACTCGACGAGTACAAAGAACATAATGTGACGATAATAAGAGCAATATTTGACTAGAACAAAAAAGTATAACAACTCATGGAATCAATATGACTCAAAGATAAGTTGATTAACCAACTGTAAGGAGAGACACAAACCGATGCCATGTTCAAGGGAGACAACAATGGCTACCATAATGGATTCCAAAAAAATTGACCCACTTCTTTCAATTTCCCCCCCACCATGATTGGTGAGTACCTCTTTTTTTTAATAAGCTTGAGGAGGATAATAGATGCTTGGTATAGCTCATG
Organism: Picea mariana; assembly: GCA_032191745.1. Lineage (NCBI taxonomy): Eukaryota > Viridiplantae > Streptophyta > Pinopsida > Pinales > Pinaceae > Picea > Picea mariana. The sequence goes on from JASDQU010439500.1 coordinate 56,052, forward strand.
TTCGATTAGTCCCTCGACATATGTTTAACGAACCTGAAGAAGGATGGGTTCGGTCTCGTATGGGTCCTAGAGTTTGGTCCCATATAGGTCCTTCAATGCATAATTTTACGAGCTCAAAGAATGTAAAATCGATTGTTTTTCATGTTTAGAGAGTATGAAAATGACTTAAAGACGACTCCATGTGTGAATGTTTTCATAAATTTAGTCTCCCAAGCCCGAAAAAAGTGTAAAACAGTACAAGGGAGAACTCTTCTAGTCATGCTTGAATATATTATTCATTTTTTGTAATTAGTCTCGTGAGGATTAAAAAGAGATAAAATATCACTCGGAAGATTCCCTTTCAAACCTTTTAACGAGTGTTAAAGGAAGCAAGCTCACTCAACAATATTTTCATGTTTAGGGAGTCTAAAAAGAGCTTAAAGGAAACTCCAAAGAGTTCCTTTTTCGTATAGATTTTACGAGTCCAAAAAAGAGATAAAAATATACTTGGTAACCTATTCTCATGTATTAATGAGCATGAGAAAGAAAAAAGGCTAAGCTTGTTCTAGAAAATACTACTACGTTATGATGGGAATGACCCCCAAGCGAGGATCACTCCTAGCAGTGTGTCTCTCTAGAGGTATTTTTCCCCAAGCTTGTTTGGTAGAAGTTAGTGGCTTCGCTTTGGCATGATGTCTAGAGGCTAAAGAATTCCCCCCCCAAGTGTCATTTTCTCCGTCGAATCTTCTTCTTTCCTCATTTAGGCATCTGGCTACTAATAGGAATATTTTCACTAGGTGGAGGAAAAGAAGGTTCAAGTATTTGATCCAGAGGAAGACTTGATTCGAACAAAGGGGGGTCTATTTCATTTTTTAATGATCTTGACACAGGAAAAGAACTATGCTCATAAGCATCTATTTCATTTTTTAATGAGCTTCACACAAGAAAAGAACTATTCTCATGAAGACCGGGTACTACCAAAGAATCAAGTGATTCTAGGGATTGTTGCACCTGAGTTGAAATTATATTTAATGTGGAAACCTGGGGGTGTCAAGAGGAGAAAAAGGAAAAATCCCCATGAGCGAGGAATCCTTAAGGAGACCTACTCCTACACTCTCATACCCAAGACTGGAACCTAGAAAAGGGAAATTATTCACTGCAGAATTTTGGAGATCTAGAGTGAAATAGTCAAGTTGGTCAACAATGACAATTTTCCCTTGATGGGAAAATTGTAAAATATGAAACATTGAACATTCGATGGAAGTCATTACATAGAACCAACTACGAACAAGTAACAATTTGTAATCCGGGGGCACATCAACCAATTCGATATCGACCGAAACAGTTTTACCCTTCAATATCACAATGAAATACTGCAAGAGTTCATGAGGTTGGAAACCATTTCCATCAAATGCTTTAAGGGTGGTAGGATATTGGATAAGTTTAGGAGAACCAATGGATATCCAACAAGATAAAGACATGACACGGGTGGAGGCTCCTTCATCCAAAACAGTGCAATGGATGTTCTTTCCACCAACAAAAAATTGAATTTGGAAGGCTAGGTGGTGTGAGAACCTCTACATAAAATAGTCCAGATTAAACGTAATTAGATTTGATTCCTATGGATCCATAGCTCCAATGGCTGACAACATAGTTCTACATTGACTTGGAAAATTCTGTAGAACTTCGAGGGATGATATATCACAAGGTGCTTGCGCCAATTATTCAACAATATTGTAGTTTTGGGTGGCACAAGCACTTGGATTAAAGGTCTCTTTTTGAATTGTTCCCTTGGGCAGGTGCAACACTGTTTCAAAAATTGGCTTCTCAATTTGAAGAGGGGTGGAATGTGGAGGAGGAGTTGACGTGGAGGTTTGATCGATAACCTTTCCAGTGGCATGATTACCTAGAAGAGTGTCATAAGAATTTTCTCGAGTCATTAAATTAACTTCATCCTTACACATATAGACCTAAGAGGTGCTTGAGGAAGCATCCCCATTGTGGGAATGACCCGTGTTTCCCCCTTGCAAAGGGGCGGGATTTTGTGCAACTAGTTGTTGCTGCTAAACTGAGAAAGGGTCAATTAATATTGCAGGTATGGAGGTACCTTTCAGAAATTTATTGACTTCCTCTCAATGAGGATAGTCTTTCGTGTAGTGGTCCTCCGTACAAATAATTTAGAGAAACTTAGCTTTCCTATTCGGTTGAGTATAAACATTATTTGTAGTATCTTGCTAGTTAGAATATTTCTAGGATTTACCCTTGTTCTTCTTCTTACCTCCTGGTTGCTGAGATGAAGTGGATTGGAACGCATTCACCTCGAAGCTATGAGTAAGAGTGAAAGTAGTTTTGGTGTTTGAAATGGAACTTGGCTCCAGAGCAAGTCTTGTTAGATCATTTGACGGACGAGGAGCATGGGGGATCATATCATAAAGTGTTTCGTATTGGGAATATACCAAGTTCAAATATTGATTAGGAATGATACTTTCTCCTCAGTAACAACACCTCTCATAGAAACATCTCTAGCAATGAGTGGCAAGAAAGACTTTGTAAAACAATCCACGAGGTGTTGGTCCAGAATTGGAGATTTAATAAAATTTCTCCACTGTCTTCACTCATGAATATGATCAGATATGTGGGTGGAAGAGGATTTCCAGAGTGAGGTTAAAATATCTGTATCGGTCTCATACCATATAGGCAACTAGAAATGCCTCAGGAAATCCAGGGTAAGAGAATTAAAGTCGACAAAGGAGTTACGCGGCATCTCGATATATCATTTGGTTGTTGCACCTATAAGTGTTCTATGAAAAATCCTCAGACAAATAGATTCATCCATAAAAGAGTTTGAAGAACACCATAAATGGAAATTCATAACATGATTGTTAGGATCTTCCCCAGGTTTTTCGTTGAATTTTGAGATGTTGGACGGTAATTTGGCAGGTATGGAGGGCCAAAATGAGGCATTTTGTATGGGATGATTTGTCAAACGCGACATATATGGTAGATATAATGTAGAAAAAAATGGAATTTGTCGGTTATTGTGTGGATATTGGTGGTAACCATATGGCATGGGAACACCACTAGGACCGTATCCAGGTTGCAGGGGGATGGAAAAACTAGATGGTCCTCCCATGTATGGTGGTTGATATGAGGGTTCGACCATGTATGGTGGCTGACCGGGTTGTCCACCCATATACTGTGATTGAACAAATGGAACTCCTACATATTTAGATTGACATGATGGTCCCCCCATGTATTGCGGTTGCCTCGAAACCAAGGTTTACAAAACCAACAAAAATAGTTTGATACTTGGGGGTGGAAGATCTTCTGAATGGCATTGCCCTTCTGAATCCTTCTTCTTCTCAGGGTATTTCTAATGCTAGCTACTAATAATTCTGAATTCTAAATCTTCTGGGTGGTGTAGTGTCTCTGTAATATTCTTCTTGGGTCTTCTTTCCTTGTTCCTTCTTGGGATAGCCTCTAACTGTTTATGCATCACTTCTTTGTTATATTCTCTTGGAGCTTGAGCCTTTCTCTGTCTAGCTATATCCTAGTCCAGATCTATCATAGTATGACCTTTGACTACTAATGATCTTATCCAATACTTTGATTTTGTTCTGCTACATGTCCTTCTTCTGAAGATATTTTCTTAGAATGACTATTTCTTCTTCCAAACCTTCGATCATCTTGTCCTTTTCATATAACTGACCTATGAGTGATTATTTAATTATTTTGTCTTATTCTACTTGGAATTTTAACTTCACTATCATATTCTCGACTTCTTCATGGTTGGAATTATGAGATCCTTCTTTCCCTTTTAGTTCTTCCTTGAGTGACTTTATTTTCTTTCTTTCAATCCTTAGCTCTTCTAGGGAACTGATTGATTTTTCTCTGAGATCGACTTCTCTTTCTTATTCAGAATATTATTTGAAATTTTATACTGTCATAAAAAGTACTCTTTTTTTATCAGTGTCACTATTTTCTCCTCATCTGATGATGAACTATCTTCCTTGGTGCAAAGACTTTTCTTGAAGAATTTCATTTTTTTTCTTCTACCCTTTTGCTTTTTCTTTTTCTTTTTAAGGTCTTCTTCTTCATCACTTTCCTTATTATTATGAGGACATTTAGAAGAAAAATGACCAATACCACCACAATTAAAACATTTCATTGAATCATACCTTTGTATTTGTCAGTTCCTCTTTTCAACTTTTTCATGAAGTTTTCCATTTCTTCATCTTCCTCTGAGTCATCACTGCAACTGCAATCTAACTTTGACTTTTGCTTCTTTTTTTTCTTTGACTTCTTGGATTCCTTGAATTTTTCTTCCTTTGTGATTGAGTTATCATTCTCTATCCTCATTTTGTAGGTTGTGAGTATCCCATGTATCTCATCCATACTTAATGTAGCTAAATTTTCTCTTTCTTCCAGGGCTGAAATCTTCGGGTCATATCTCATAGGTAGAGACCTCAACATTTTTTGAACAATGAATGGTTCCTTCCTTTCTTATCCAAAACCTATAATGGAATTGACTATCACATCAACTCGTAGAAAGTAGGAGAAAATGTCTTCATCTTCCTTCATCTTCAATTGTTCAAACTTGGCTCTAAAGGATTGAATTTTGGCTCCCTTGACTTTGGCATCACCTTCGTAGATATTCTGAAGTTTGTCTCACACTTCCTCTGTGGAATCACAGTGTATAACTTTAACATATAATGATTCAATTAGATGATTCAAAATAGCATTTTTATCCTGTGAATCATTATATTCAAGTTTTTTTCGAACTGTATCTTCCATTGGAGTGGTTGCTTATTTGTATCCATCTACTATTGCTCGCCATACATTGAATCCCTATGCTTTCACATATGTTTTCATCATTTTTCTCCAGAAGGTATATTAATGGTCGTCAAACTGTGGTACTCCAATATTAATGTATTCCATGATCTCCTTCTAGTGGTTAGGTTGTCTCTTTAATGACATGCTCCGATACCAATTGTTGGAATACTGAGAGGGGGGGTGAATCAGTATGAGCACATTTATTACTTTTAACCACAACATGTATTGTTTAATTTTATGAGCAATTCATCAATAGCATTCAAAACATCGTTATGAGTATAAATAAATAGTGAACAGTGAGCAACTACACAACTACATAGTACACCAGAGTTTTACATGGAAACCCATTATGGGAGAAAACCACATAATGTTTTTCTTATATGAAAGAAGAAATGCATTCATAGGAAGCACCAACTTCCTTGTTTTCCAACTAGAATTGGAAGGAGGATACAACTCCCTATCTTCTCAGGCACAAACTTGAAGGAAGATACAACTACCTTAGTTTTTCGGCACCAACTGGAAGGAGGATACAAACCCCTTTCCTTGCCCCGTCCTACCACCCTGAAATATAAATGGAGACCAAACTATCACTACCACAAACTCTGTCAATCATGTCATTGTAAATCACGTCACTGTAAGACCTGCCATTGTAAAACCTGTGACTTAAAACTCATCAACCAATCATATCTGATCAAATAGATATCATACCCACTATCACAAGTGTATATCTCAAACCATGTGCCCAACATCACAAATATATCTCTCTAATCATGTGTCATACATGTACCAACATCCATAAACAAAATATAATGAACTATCACATCAATCATGTATCAAATGCTCATTGTTATGAAACTTCAACCTATACCAATACCTTCAACAATACATCTCTACTAAAATTCCTCAAACATGTACCATATGACACAAGATACACCTCAACAAAATACCAAAAAAAGTGTGCCAAGTAGAAACAACAAGTGCACCAGTAATGTGCCTCTGCAGATTTGCCTCATACAACATGTACCATGCAAACAATAGTACCTCAAGGGAATATACTCAACCTCACATGACCATACCTCAAGAAATCACCAATATCCAACCTCAAGAAAACATATAATCATACTTTTTTCTTCTGTAGATGACTTTGTTGTACCTGAACATTGACACACATGCTTGTAGACACTCCTCAACTCTTGTATCTTGATACAAACCTCATCCTTCAGATATGGATTTTCCTCATGGGATGAAGCATGTGTCTAGTTGGGCCTCTCATGATGAGCCCTAGACAACCCATGGGGGTGCCTCACAGGAAACTAGTAGTCTGACTGAGGATTAGCTAAATCGGGGTTTTTCAAGAAACCCTCGCTGTCCTCTGCAAACATGAAAAATTTTCGTCGCTCCTCCTTCTCTACCTGAGATTTGCGCTACATCATATTGATCAATAAAATTCCTACCAAAAACTTTCATAAGATAGATATTCAATGTGCTCAATAGGTGTTGATGGGAGTCTCTTGATATCTTATTTATACTTCCCAAGTGCCTTCCTTTAGGGGCTATCTTGTAATTGTTATACCCATTTTCCTTCTTTTAGGGCTAACCCACATTCTTGTTTCAACTACTTTACCCATAATTAGTAAACTCATAATTTATTTGTTACAACTACTTTACCCATAATTAAATTCTTGAAGACTTTCTAGAGGCTTCTAGAATAAATTACTTTTTGTTGACCTTCTAGGAGTTTCTAGATTATTCTTGAGGGTCCTCCAATATTTACAAAGCCATATCTCCTCAAATCTAAGGAGCCACATGACGTACCACCTATCACCGGAAATGGCATGATGTATACTATCCACCTATGACAGTCTTACCTACAAATACATTGACCTTAATGTCTTTATTCCTCGATCAAATGTGGGTTCCATGACCATACCTTTAGGGCTATCGAAATTTGCTATTGGACTTGCTTCAAGAGTTGACATCAATGGAAACCAACCCAATATTTCAACATCCCGATGAGGTGTCGATGTGAGATAAATTTAGATGGTTTCATATTGTATTATATTTGTATCATTAAAATGAATACAAGAGTCAAGAATATGGCTTGAGGACTTTTCCGCCAAATTTCTTGTCCTGATATTGTGTCTTTTATTTCTTGAATTGGTTTTAAAGCCTCTTATATTTATTAAGGGCTTGGTAGTATTGATATCCATGGTAGTTTTTCTTGAGAGATGAGGTGCATCCAATGATACTGAGATGAGCATGTAGTAAAAGAGAAGAAACCAGAGTTGGAGTGATTTGGTGTTTAAGCGACCACTCTTGTGCCTTCACACGATGTAGTGTGGTCAGCGAGAAATCAAAGCAATATGCTAGAACATGATGTTAAGTGCACCATTTCATTCTTGGAATCAAATTTTCTATGTTTACACCAATTAAGTGTTGAATGGAGTGTTGGACTGATCAGATAGCTAATGGTCTAGCAAACCAACAATGGAATTGCGAAACAATCAAGGCATGAGAGAGGTTTTCAAGATCAACTTATAAATCTGAGCGACCTATGAATGTATCGACTGATAGATATTTAATGTAGGTTGAACTCTAAGATGGTCGTCAAATCATATTGATGTTTCTTAAGTCATTTTTTCTTGATGTTTACTTAATTTTCAGGGTGAAGAAGGATGTTGTTTTGTTCTTAACATTTGCAATCATAACATCAATCTTGATTTAAATTTTTTTTTTTTTTTAATTGGCCCAACCACATCCATCTCACACCTGTCGCATGGGTCTTTATAAATTCAACAATGACCCATACATGAAATTTATGCTCCCATATTTCATATCTTCCCACATTCATGCACATAATCACTAGAAAGGAAAACATGCCCAACCATTTATAGCCATTTGTATCAGTGATCTAATCTACACCATTTTCCAACAATCAACACCTATCATTACTAGTTTGATCTCCTTTATATATGACAGCCTCTTCAAAATACTTTGTCAACAAAAATGTGTAAGAAAACAACATAAAAATCCCATGTTATGATACATGGTAGCATTATCTATTGTGCACTTGTCAAGATAAAAAAAAAAAAAAAGGATAGGTAAATATTCCCTTATCAATATGACACTTTGTAGCCACATCCAATCCCATTGAATGCAACTAAATTAGAAAAAACATTTTGGTTTCCTACTTAAAGAGATTCTACACACAACTGACCCATGAGATTTATCTTTCTTCCCATGCATTGAAGTGGATGCCCTCTCCTCCAACTATTCATGCTCTCTCCTTCATCATGTGTGGATAAAATATACAAAGTCAAAAATATCTGTGAAGCAATAAGACTTTCATTGATTTGTTGAAGTTTCTTCCATGATTCACTCCACAAACTACTCACCAAACCCTCTTCGGTCTCCTCAGCAATGATCAAATTTGAAGTGATACTCTTAATTTTAAGTTGAAGGGTATATATTAATTCAACCCTTCCATCATGAAACATTGAAAAAGTATTTACACTTCAACTGACTAGAGTAAACTAGCTACACACTTCAAAAGAAATATTCCAAATAAAATATTGCTTTCCAATTATTTAAAATGTTAAAAATTTAATGAGCAACCAAATAGATAAGTTGAAATTTAAATATATAGTAAATAAGAATACTTTGTAATTTCAAATATAATTTTTTGATGGGTTATATATGTTGAATTTTGTAACTATGGTCAGTTTTCATAATGTGAAAAGTGAAAAGTCATGTTTGTTGGGGAGGAAAATTTAGTATAAATAAGGAGTCAGTTTAGCTCATTTGGAACAAAAAGAAATTCACTTCTCTTGTTGTACTGAAAAATCAACATGGTATTAGAGCAGGACTGGGCTTGACTCCCTCACGAGAGGGACTAGGTAAATCGAAGGGAAATGGAAGCCTCTAGGAGAGAGTAGAGTAGTTGTTTGTTTTGATTGGTTTGTCCATCCTTAGAATGTGAACAAGAATGTAGTTGGAGAGAGAAGGTTGAACCTGTGTATGAGGCACTCATGTGAGGAGATGAAATGAGTTGTCATCTTCATGATAATTTCCCTATCTACCGAACTGTAATTTTTTATGGAGATATTCCTAACCATTATTTAAGAAGAGGATCCACTATCTAAGTGAAAGGAGGAATGTCGTTGAGTTAGGGCAGAGAATTCTTGGATGTGATGCTCATGGCCATGAATAGAGTGGATCTGTAAGCTGAGAAAGTTGTCGCACTGAGGGAAAACCCTAGCCACTGCCATTCAAAGAGGTTGTGGATTTCAAATAATAGGTCGAGCTATGCTGATCTAGGTGTATGGATACCATCTTTAGTTGAGTTCAAAATGCAGTAGAACAAAAGAGGTCAACTGGAATATGATCTGGTGATATTGGTGTTGGATTTGTTCTACTGCAATTTGAGATCGATGATGTGCGAGTACTCAATTGTTTTGATATAGGATATGTCATTTAGTTGAAAAGTGTATAGTAAGGGATATTTTCCATGGGTGTTTCTACGGTCAAATGCCATCATGAAAATAAAATGCACCCATAGGACAAGGGATGAAGCGCTAGATCCACCACGTGTTAGAGCATATCGAGTATGCCAATAGAGGTGGGCACAGTAGTTATCATTCTTTGGTGAGATATAGAATATGAACAAAAATAAATGTAGATACCACTACTTTCCCATATCACATAGGTCGACATTCCCAGGGAATGATGAATGACTCTATATTAGTATGAATGCATCAATTTTTGCATCAGGGTTTGAAGACTATTTAGGCCAATCGACATAAAATTTAATAGGAATGCATTCACTACTAACCAGAAGCCATAGGTGCTCACCAAAAAAATTGACACAAAGATCTGTTGTCAAGGTGTGCATGAGACTCAACGAGAAAGAAAATGATCAAAATGGGAAAACCCTTGTTGGACATATCTTCTGTCGTATATGAGGAGTTTATGAAAATACGATGTGAAGCTCAACAATTGGTATGATTCATTATGGTTTGGATCCATACTATATAAGTTTGCAAATAGTATGTGCAAGTTATTGTAGCCATGATGATGTGGTGAACGTTCGAAAATTAAATTATGAGCAATGGAGGAGGCACGGTGGTGGAGTGTTAATGGTCGGAATAAATAATAACAACAGAAGATGGATTGTTACGTAACATGTAAGGAAAGAGTGATGTGGGCACATGGAAGGCCAAGTCAAGGTGGGGTGAGTAGCATGAGTAAAATTAGATGGAAGGATTCGACTGAAGTTGAGTATGGTCGACGAAAGGCTTGTCGACAGTGATATCGGCTAGTTGGAATTAATAGCATTGAATGCCCTGTCAATTTCACATCTTTATAAGTTTGTATTGAGTGAATAGTAGATGAATATACTTGGAAGAAATCAATTGATGCATATTTATTGGTGTTTTAGCTAGAAGATAGATTTCTATTTGGAGCTAAAACAAGACAAAGGACTTATACCCTTGAGATTTATTTTTCGCTAGTGTATTAAATATTTGACTATGTATTGTTTGACCTAGTCAGAGATCAACTAGCTATATGACAGTAACTCTGTAAAAATTTTAAATCCTATTTAAATATGGGTGCCCCTAATGAAGATGAGGAGTTGATTCTCTAAAAATTGCAATAAATTTGTGAGAATAAGGTTCATGGAAAGAGGGTTCTCCCAGAAAGAGGGAGCATCCAGTGAGGCAAACTAGACAAGCATGGTTTTCTTTAGTGATAGAGGGAGGTGTGTTGTTTCTCCTTCAACTGGATAACCCCTCTGGCCAAGGGTTCCCTAGATTAGTCATGTGAGGTGACTAAGGGGGTAATGCACTTTCAGATCCTAGGAGAGGAGAAACATCACAAGAATAGTCGTAACACTATGGCAAATATTGTGTGTCTCTGGATAGTAGCTATGTGCTACTACAGTGGTTGTGTACCATTGGCAGAGACTGTATGTCTCTGGAAAGTAGTTGTGTGCTACTAGTTGATTGTAAAGTAGTCTGGACTACTAGATGAATACATCATGGAAAATATACCTCTCTATCTAAGAGGGAGAGCCATAGAGGGAGTTTCTCCTCAGTTTAAGTGGGAGAAATACATCACCAAGGACTGATACATAGGTGTGAATATTTAAGAGAACCACGTGTTCCATGACAAGTCGAAGCACATTGAGATCAAGTACTACTACATCTGTGATAAATTCCATAAGGGAGAAGTGAAGCTCCAGTACATCTCCACTAGTGAGAAGATAGAATATATTCTAACGAAGCCCTTGTCCAAAGGGAAATTTGTATACTTCAAGGACAAGTTGGGGCTTGTGGATATTACTCCATTTGGTTGAGAGGGAGTGGTAATATTCTTGCATTGTGGATAGTTGGTGTGCTGCTGGAATGAAATCCTCCCTATGGAGAATGGTCCAGGTTGGACAGATTGTTGATGTATCATGGACTGACATTTTCTGTGGAAAATGGTTCAAGACTGACATTCTCATTTGGCACAGATGGTGATCTGATTAGGATGAATGATCTTCCCCCTATGGAACAGATGTTGACCTAATTAGGGAGGTTGGTACATGACCAACATTTTCTCTATGGCACATATGGTGACCTGATTATAGAAAATGGTCTAGGAATGACATTCTTCTATGGTGCATGTAGTGACTTGATTAGAAGAATGGTCCCTATTGATCATGGAGTGAATTTTAGCATATGGAAGGACTTCCATTCTTCATGTGGAAGAGATGGTGATGTTATCAGGAATAATGGTCCTTGTAGTCATGGGACACTCCATTGAGTGTGTGACAACTGCAAGACACTCAATTGAGTGTGTAGGTTTCAACACCTGACTTATTCAACATCATTCTTGATTACTCAGATCGAGTATGGACCAAAAAATTGATGTTATATAAATGATATGCCATGTGTCAAGATATTGACTAGTTTGTGGAAGGTTGTTGATGTTGATGATGATTTGATACAACCTTTCTATGATAGAATAATTTCCAATGAAGATATGATGGTCATGTATGTCTTCCCTCACTGAGAGGGAGTCTTGACGTTTTCAGCATCAGGTAGACATTCTCAGAAGAAGTGCCAAGAAGACAAGTCAAATTTTCCATTATGAATACCTCCCTAGTTAAGAGGGAGTGTTGAATTTTGTAACTATGGCCAGTCTTCATAATGTGAAGAGTAAAAAGTGAAAATTTGTGTTTTTGGGGGAGGCCATTTTATTATAAATAAGGAGCCACTTTGGATCATTTGGAACAAAAATAAATTCACATCTCTTGTTGTACTGAAAAATCAACAATATATACATTAATAATAATAATAATTCATAACCATTGAGCCAAGTTTTCTTTGGAGTGATTTGAAAGTGTTAAAAATAAAAATATAAAACCTTAGACATAATCACCAAATCAAACATTTTTATGAACTCATATAAAAGAATATGAAATCTATGTATCCATATGATGCATGAGTACTTCATCTTATATTCATATTTTGAGCATACCCCATTCATGTTAGATCTCATTAGAAAAGAATAAATTGTAGTATAACTTGAGGGCTTTGTTGAAGTGTGATAATTATATCAAAGCACTATAAAAGTAATGAATATACCCTACTTGTGTTATATGCCTCTAACAATATGACAATCTAGCATGATTGCAACCATTGTTCATTATTCAGGTTAATATGTTTATGATTTGGAGCTTCCCAAGATCCATAGAAACACAAAACTAAATGAAATTACTCATAAAGACCACCAATTGTGTCATTTTTAATGAGGATATTTATGTTGATATTTTTATGTAACTACGGACGATATTCTTTTGTATTTTTATTGCTCAAACCTCATGAAGGTTATTGTAATTTTATTGTATAAATTGGCTCAAAATAAATTATTATTTTATTGTTATCCTTATTGTAAAATTCAAAACAACCCCTCTTAGGGTTCCATCTTTTCGAGAGTCAATTATGTGTATAAATAGAGGTCAAGTTCCTCTCATTTGCACACACATACAACTCTCCTTCTCTTGTGTATTTGGAGCATAGCAAGGAAGGTCTAGCACAGGAGGTCTTGGTTTATTGGGCTTTGGTATCTTGGTCTTGGTCTATTTGTGGAGAGCTATAACATAACATTGTACTGGTTGAAGGAATCTATACTGAAGAATTGGTTGTTGGGTTTTCTCCCCAATGAGGGTTTCCAGGGATATATCTTGTGTTTTGTGATTGTTTATCTTTCAGTGATCCTATTACATGCAATTGTTAATGAATATTAAGAACATAATTGTAACTTCTAAAATTATAACATGGTATCGGATGAGGCCTGAATAGAAGACATTTCATAGATATAGAAGACAAAAGGAGCCATTTTTTCTTAATAGGAGTGGTTTCCATACAAGACAATACCACCAGAAAGTGCGCCCTAGTGGAGCGCATCTTTTCCCTGGATCAGATCTTCAGAATCCATAATTTGTGATTTAGGGGCAGTATGACTACCGGAACCAATATTGATGAGAAGATGGAGGGAGCTGACAACTTCATATCCTGGAGGTAGAGAGTATCCCTCCTCATAGAAGAACATGATCTAGAGAAGTTCACTAAAGAAGAGGTTTCAGAACCTGAGGGAGATGAGGCTAAAGAAAATCACAAGAAGGATATGGTCAAATAAAAGAGGATTATTGCAGACTCCATTAAGGACCATATTATTCATCACATATCTTCATTATCCACTCCAAAATAAATGATGGATGCCTTAACCCGATTGTTTGAAGGAAACAAAATCAACCGAAGAATGACCTTGAGAACTCAGTTAAATAACATGAGGATGCATAATTAAGAAACCATCCACTCTCCTCAATATTGAACCATATCAAGGAGAAGATAGAAGCCATTGGTGATACAGTGAATGGAGAAGAAATGGTGATGACCACCTTGAATGGCCTCCCAAGGTCATGGGATGCATTTATCCAAGGGATATTCTCAAGAAGGAATCTACCCAAGTTCAGTAGGATATGGGTGTAATTTTTAAACATGTGAAGTAAAGCAATGCATACATATTCTTAAGAAAAATAGAAAGTAATCAATGGCTCATACACACAGTACACATAGATTTACATTGGAAACCCTTAACCGGGAGAAAACCATCCTTCCTTGGTGCCACATCTTCCTTGTATTAATTTCACCATTCAAAATACAATATATACAATATTTTAGGTATTTTGTAGCTACCAAAACCTTAATCCCTTAATCCGAGATTAATTTAGAAAACCGCTAAAAATAGCAAAATCCGCTAAAATAGCAAAAACCTCCCAAAAAGAAATTTCGGGGCGCTACCTCAAATGTTGCACATAACCAGGGGGGGGACATGGCCCCCCTTGGGACACCCCCAGGAAATATCCCACATGCACATGACACAACTAGCGAGGGAAGTTGGGATCATCAGACGTAGTTGTCGAATCTGACGTGCCCACAAACACACATGCAAATAATATAACACATACCCAATAATGGGAAGATTGCAACCGAGAATAAGCAAGGATGGAAGCAAGATAAGAGAAGATAATAGATGATGATAAATCCCTATACACCCACACCAGGAAAGGAAATAGCAATAAAGAACCCTCCTCACCCAAGAAGTTTTAGAAGGGTTGAAGAAATAACCCAAATATTAGATGTTTATGTTGTCATAAAATGGGATGCATTGCTAGGAATTGCTCCCTCATTTAGAGACCAAGGGAAAAGAAAGGAGGTAAAATGAATCATGTTCATACAAATGAAGATGATGAGCCACCCAAGAAGGTTGCAAAGGAATATGAATCAAGTGATGAGGAGTATATTCTTATCTCAGCCCTTACAGGAACTGTCACTCATGGAAGTGCCATTTGGCTGGTGGACATTGGTGCTTCTAAGCACATGACATGTTATAAATACTCCTTGTATAACCTTTCTCATAAGGATTGACCACACAATGTGAAATTTGGAGATGACTATTAGTATCCAATCAAAGGAGTAGGAGAAGCCTCCTACAAGTTAGACTCGGGAAAGCCAATGAAGATGAAGAAAGTTCTCTATGTTCCTGGATTGAAGAAGAACCTTCTCTCAATTTATAGAATTGGATGAGAAGGGTTATAGAGTTGAATTTGTTGATGGAAAAGTTCTTATGTGGCCTAGAGGGAAGACTTTTGATGATGTTGTGGTGATTGGAGTTCAAGAGGGAGGACTCTACAAATTGAAAGGGAGATCGGATTCATCATTAATTCATGACACTGTGAATCCCAGTGAATTATGGCATAGGATATTTTCTCACCTACATTACAAGGCCCTACCTAGTGTGAGAAAGATGGTGACGGGATTACCAGAGATCCAGGAAAAACCAGACGACGTGTGCAAAGTTTTCACATAAGGAAATAACGGGAAGCACTCATTTCCCAGTGGCGATAGCGTAGCCAAAAGAGTATTGGACGTCGTGCACTTGGATGTGTGTGGACCGATGTCAACAAATTCACTAAGAATGTATGTATATTATGTGTATTTTATTGATTATTACTCACGTAAAACTTGGATCTTTTTGTTGAAGGAAAATAATGAAGTGTTTGGAAAATTCAAAGAATTTAAGGCACTGGTAGAAAACCTGACAGAGTGGAAGATAAAGACCTTGTGATCATATAATGGAGGAGAATTCAATTTAGAGAAATTCAAATAATATTGCAAGGAATATGGGCTTAAGAGGGAGCTTTCTACTCCCTACAATCCTTAGCATAATGGAGTAGCAGAAAGGAAGAATCAGACGATCATGGAAGCATTGAAGGATATGATCCATGATCAAGATCTACCTATGCATCTATGGGTAGAAGCAACAAATACTGTAGTGTACGTGTAGAACATAAGTCCCCACAAAGTACTTGAAAACAAGACACATGAGGAGATGTTTTCAGGAGAGAAGTTGGAATTCAATCATCTAAGGATATTTGGTTGCCCCGTATTTGTTCATGTCCCCAAGGAAAAGAGGACATAATTGGATCCATCAGGGAAGAATGGCATAGTTTTTGGTTACAATGACACATCAAAGGCATGCATGATATATATTCCCGATCACCGGAAATTTTAGATTAGCTGAGATGTCACCTTCGATGAGAGTGTAACTTTCAACAAATCAAAACAAGACTATGCAAAAGAGGTTCATGAGGAGGAGAATGAAGTTATTAGAATTCCAGAGGCAGAAGCAGTTGAACCAGAGGAAGTCATTCATGAGGATAATGACATGGAATAACCTTAGAGGCCAACATAGATTCCTTCTCGCAAGAGAAGACCAGCTTGGACATAGGATCTCATCAGAGATGCAAAAAGATATGGTGCCCTGAAAAATTATCTCAGGGAAATTAAGAAGTTGAAACCATATTCTAGCTATGTGCCATGTTTGTGTGATATCGTGGATGAAGAACAATCCATTTATGAAGAGGCTGCAGAAAAGAGGGTATGGAAGGATTCCATGGGGGGGGGATATCAATCCATAGTAAGGAATGATGTCTGGGATGTGGTCCTTGAACCAAAGGAGAAATCAATAGTAAGTTCAAAATGGATCTACAAGACGAAACATGCTGTTGATGGAAGTATTGAAAAGTATAAGGCTATATTTGTGGCTCGAGGATTCTCTCAGGAGGAGGGAATTGACTATGAGGAGACATTTTCTCCTATGGAGAGATATACATTGATCATGACTATACTTTCGCTAGTCGTAGTAATGAAATGGAAGGTGCATCAGATGGATGTGAAGACAACTTTCTTGAATGGTGAAATAAAAGATGAAGTATATGTGGAGAAGCCACAAGGGTTCGATGTACATGACAAGGAGATGCATGTGTGAAAATTGAAGAAGGATTTATATGGATTAAAGAAGGCACCCAGAGCATGGTATGTCATGATTGACAATTTTATGATGAGATTAGGATTTACAAAGAGTAGTGCAGATCCTAACCTTTAATTTAAGGTTGTGGATGATGGTTCGGTAATACTACTATTGAATGTGGATGACCTATTTCTAACAGGTGTGGAAAATCTCATCTCAGAGTGTAAGAGAAAACAGGTTGCTGAGTTTGAGATGAAATATCTCAGGATGATGCATTACTTTTTGGGTCTCAATGTATGGCAGAGACAGGATGAGATCTTTCTGAATAAAGGGAAGTATGTAGTGGAAATCCTGAAGAGGTTCAGGATGTTGGATTGCAAGGAAATGGATATACCTATGGTATCAAATCTGAAGTTGTTGCAGGATATGACTTCAAATACTATGGATGTTACTTAATACAGGTAGATGGTGGGTTTGTTGATGTACTTGACAAACACGAGACCGGATATATGTTTTTCTGTGAACACCCTAAGTCAGTATATAAAGAAGCCCAGGCAGGTTCATTTGGTCGCAACAAAACATGTGATGAGGTACCTTAAGGGTACATTGGATTATGGTCTCAAGTATGTGACAAACCATGAGTTCGGGTTATATGGATATTCAGATTCATATTGGGCTGACATTATTCCTAATCGGAAGATTACTTTGGCATATTGCTTTAATATAGGCTCCAGTATGGTTTTGTGGAGCAACAAGAAGCAATCATGTGTAGCACTAAATACGACTAAGGTTGAATATGTGGCAGCATGTAGATAAGCAGTGTGCCTTCAGAAGCTGTTGTCTGGGTTATTTGGTCTCAAACTGGAGTCGACCTGCATTTGGTGTGACAACCACAGTTGCATGAAGTAGTTGAAGAATCTAGTGTTCCATGACATGTTTAATCATATTCAGATCAAATATCACTATATCATGGATATGGTGTAGAGGGGAGCAATGAGGCTCCAGTATGCGACTACCGAGGAGAAGGTTGCAGATATATTGACCAAGCCACTATCAAGGATGAAGTTCGAGCACTTCTGGGACAAGCTTGGCGTGGTCCCTTAAGAGGGAGGGACGAGGTACAAATGCATTGTGGGGTAGTGGATGTCCTAGGGACATGTTGTAGCTATTTGAGAGATACCCACATTCCTTGGATGCATTGGGTGTGAAGTCATAGGGGTGCACATGATGAGGTACAAATGCATTGCAGGGTAGTAGATGTCATGGTGACATATTGAAGTTATTTGATAGATACCCACAGGCCTTGGATGCATTAGATGTGAAGGCATGTTGTACTATGGATATCCGATGATGTATAGACTCATATGTTCAATAGTCAATGGACATGAGCTCGTGTGGCAACAAATAATACCTTTCTAGTTAAGAGGGAGTGTTGATATTTTGATGTAACTACGAAAGATATTCTTTTTTATTTGTATTGGTCAAACCTTGAGAAGGTTATTGTAATCTTATTGTATAAATCAGCTCAAAAGAAATTATTATTTTATTTTTATCCTTATTGTAAAAGTCAAAACATCCCCTCTTAGGGTTGCATCTTTTTGAGAGTCAATCATGTGTATAAATAGAGGTCAAGTTCCTCTCATTTGCACACATATACAACTTGTCTTCTCTTGTGTATTTGGAGCATAGCAAGGAAGTTCTAGCACAAGAGGTCTTGGTTTCTTGTTCTTTGGTATTTTGGTCTTGGTATATTTGTGGAGAGATATAACATGACATTGTATTGGTTGAAGGAATCTATAATGAAGCATTGGTTGTCGGGTTTTCTCCCCCATGATGGTTTCCTAGGATATATCTTGTGTTCTATGATTGTTTATCGTTCAGTGATCCTATTACATGTAATTGTTAATGAATGTTAAGAAGATAATGGTAACTTCTAAAATTATAGCAATTTATGGTTCACTTTGTCTCTCAAAACATGTGAAAATGCATTTTTATTAAGGATATTTATGGTTCACTTTATCTCTCAAAACATGTGAAAATGCATGAAAGAGTGGGATGTTATATCATAATCCCTAATGCATACATTTTATGATAACAAAACTTATTTTACTTTCTTCTGACCTTTTATTAAGAATCCCAACCACCTCAAAATTGTTGTTCCAAGCATTAATAATACAACTGATATGTATCCTTGATATTGGGGTTGGGATGAGAGAGGGGGGAAGAGAGCTATGTGGTAGTCTCAAAATATTTGCAAAGTATCGTCACACTAATGTCAATATTGCTAGAAACAAGAATAAGAAAGTGAAAGAGTGTGATAGATAAAGATACATGGAATCAGGAAAAGGGGAATGATCATTTTGGAGAACAAAGTAGTGAAGATTTGATAATGTTATAAATTGAATGAACATAATCACAATTGTCATTGTTGTAAATTCAATTTAGGTTTTGTGATGTTGACAAGGTTTATTTTGTGAAAGTTCATATCTGAAATTCATCAAAAACATACAAATTAGAAAATTTCACCAAGATTAATATATTTTTAATCCCAAACATAATCAATAAATAGCTCTATGTGAATCAAAGAAAAACTATGCATTATTGTTATGATGAGCTTGACCAAACCTATACAATATTAGTAGATTTTTTACAGTTTTACATAGAAGTCTTAATTATAGGTTTTCTTTCCATTATCTATTATATTGATGGGGATGCCATGAATTACATACTAAGTGGTTAAGAGGCTTGCCAATGTGTTGAAATAATAATCATATTATATATCAAAGCTATAACCATGTCATGAATTTTAATAGGTAAACAAATAGCATTATGGATTCAATAAAATAATTATAAATCAACGTGTCCAATACTATTAGTGAAAGGGAATATGTGAATATGAAAAAAGAGATATGACTTGATTTCCTTGGGTTTTTTAAATTTCTATCATTTCCTCTTTAAAGTTGACATTTAGCAACTCTTTTGTAATTAATCTTCCTAATAAGCTTCTAGTGTCATTTCAATTTACATCCATAACCTATGGCTAATTGTTTTGGTTTTTTACAAAGCCAATAGTGGAGGCAAAGATAACAAAGAAAAAGGCATTATGGCAAGTGTTGGAGGCAAATATAACAAAGAAAATGGCAGAATGGCAAGTGTGGGATTAAAAAACATGAAGCATGTCAACTAAATATGATGCCAATTCCCATATTGACAAGAATGGAAAATGCTATAAGACATGAATTCACAAGGATATTCACAAAGACAAGGTGTCTAATCTTCTTTGGGAATATTTCATTAAGTGACACATGAAATAGTGCATACACCAATGCAGTGATAGGATTTTCATCTAAGCATAAGTTATGTGATGGATTTAATGTCATGGAAGGGTACATTGTAACATGGAATAGATAAGAGCCAACTAGAATAAATATGATTTTAGTATTTATATGCCAAAGGAAAGTATTGTGTGATGAAGCAAAGCTCATTCACCAACCAAGCATTGAAAGTGGGGAAATTGATGGGTTATTGAAAATATGACCCTTCTTTTGACATTTTATTATATTTGTTGTCTTTCTTAAATGACAATTGATTTTTAAAAATTACATTTTTTAAGGGTGATTTTTGAATTACTGTTACAAGGGAAAAACTCTCTATGGCCAAGGGTAAACCACAACAAACAGGTATGACTGCATAAATCAAATAAATTCCAACATATGCTATATAAACTAATGTGCAATATAAGAAAGAGGCCTACCTCGATTCAACATTTGATGATGTTCCACCGTTGAGCACTTTGACCCAAATCTTTATACCTGCAAGAAGTCCTCAACAAGCAAGCAGAGCAAGTATATAGTGATAATACAAAAGGGGTTAGCACATCAGATAGCATAATCCATTAATAAACATTACAAACATGCCCATGGATAATAATCATATATTTCCAAGATATCAATAGGACAGGAAAGGAGTATTTCTATTAATAATTGATCAGCAAAAGTGACAACGATACAGACTTCCATGTCGGCACAATTCGAAACGAAGAAACCAAGTTCCTTCCAACTGGGTCTCCACCACTTCAATCCTCCACCAAAGGAAATATCATAGGAAAGAGGCAATGAGGTCCTCTCAACAATAGGGAAAGAGCTTGGGGGATGAACACTGTGTTCAGACTTGAGGGACAGAGGGATGTAGACTCAATATGAAGTAATTTCTCCAAAGTAGCTTTGCTCTCAAAGTTGAATGCTTTCTCTCTTTTCCATAGCTCGAAATTGTGCTCTTATAGCCTTCAGAATGCAACTGAAGGGCTGAGTCAGAACGTTTCCAATATATGGAAGGCCAAGGATCAGAGATCTTCTATCGTGACATGGAAACCTGACCTCATTTTGTATTTTCTAGCAAAAATCTCGATGTATGTGGGTTGTAGTGGAACAACCAGTGTATACACATCTTGCATAGTAGATAGGGAACGTATATGTGGAAAAATGAATATTTTTATCTATGGATTCATCAAAAGGGGATGATAAGTCTGCAAAGGGAAATGGAAAAAGGCCCTCTGTGCAAGATACCTATGGTGAGACAAATCTTTCTATAACAGATGTCCCCTAATGTGTGAGATCAGAGGAGTATCTATGATGTCCGAAATACATTATAAATAACCCAGAAGTGGAGTCGTAGAGAACCATATGGACGAACTCAATTACTCATTACATTATGTACTGACTTTGCATACATGGCTACCAAGAATACAATGCAGATCCATGTGGAAAATATACCAAACAAGTGTTCGTGGCCATGAATAGGAAAATATAAATGTGGTTACATGCCAAAAGTTGCCATAGTCATGAACAAGGCCCAATGAAACCAGTCTTAAAATCAATCTGAAGATATATGTATACCACGGAGTACAATCTGATCTCCCATGATCACTGAAGTCAAATAGGTACTGGTCCAATGAAGGGGAAGCAACAACTCAGGAAAGTTGCAGCCACATAGTTATGTCTTCAAGTCTTCTACACTATTCGCTAAGGGTGTAAGTATACATCATGTGAATAAATGAGTTGAGGTTGAACATGATGAGACATCGTTTGATTACTGGTCATTGAGGTATATCGTTAACAAATGTGAGACAACCTACCAATAATGAAAGTAGGTATCAAGGCACCGAGTACATTTATACAAGGGTGAATAAAGGAGTTGGTGTCGAAAACTTGAGAAATCTATTGATCAGGAAACATTGACGTATTCCCATTTGTCAATGGCGAGAGAGCCTGCCACTAATGACTGCAAGCCTCAAGGTACTCATAAAACTCAAGGTCCCATATCTAGAATAAATGAGTTGGAGTCGATGGAAAGAGACCCACTGAAAGGAGAGCATTGAGGCATCTCTCATCAGTCAGTACGAGGAACAAAGCAAGAGCTTCATGATTTGGTGGAGATCAAACGAAGGACATGTTCACGAACCAACGACCCTGTGCATCTTTTGTGTGTGCCAAATGCAAGCAGTACACGAAAAAGACCCTCTTAATAGCAGTCAATGAAGAAAAACTTCTAACAAAGGTGAGGAAACCACCAATAACACTAATGGAATCCAAGACACTACACTAATCCCAAAGTTTGAATAGATGTGTTTCCATCGAACACAAGGGAAACCACCCAGTCAATGACCAATGATGAAGTGTTGATTGTTGGGTTCAAGGTGACCTACTAATGATGAAAGTAGGGCCAAGGTGCATGATAAGACCATTGTATCATGTGATTCTGAGACAAAACTGAGGGTATGGCCAACATGCGAAGTCAAGATTTCTAAGGAGTGGCCAACATAGGTTGATAGACTTCCTTTGAACAAGAGCATGAGACATATGGTGGACTCCGACATCATAGACTCAATGATGTGACAATTAGATGCAGGAGGCATCAATAACGTTCTCTATAGAGACTGGAAGAGTAACCAATCGGTAGAGAAAACTCTGTAGCGAGATCATCTTTCTAAGGCCATGCTAAACCCAAAATTATAATGACACAAGGACTCAATAACTTTGTGCTTTGTTCAAAGGAGACATGACTGCTTCCAATTACAATATAGTACTCCCTTCCCACCCATCTTTTTTTTTTTCATAACAAATGAATGCTATGATACAGAGGAGGGAACGAGTGTCGTAAGTAAGAAAAACTAGTTCCAGCAGTGGAACATACCTATGCTTAATGCAAGGGAATGCATGTGGGAGATGGACACTTGGGGTGATGTTCCCTCTAGGGTATAGGGTGTCAAATTGCAAAGGATATAAACAAGGCTCTGCTTGGTTGAGGATGCAAACTTCTTAGGCAATGGTTTATAACGCAAAGCGAGAACTGGCTAAAGGCTCAATACTGCAAGCAAGGGCATGATATGAAATCACAACTTAACACCAAAAAATGTCCTTTTTTATATATTTTAGTCTACTTGGTGTGAAAAAGGGGTAAACTTGTGCCAAATAGACATCTTTTCAAATCCAATTTACGAGTGTGAAAAAGACAAGTTCACTCAGCAATCTTTTCTATTTTTGATAGCGAGTCGCAAAAGATCTTAACTAAGACTCATGACCTTTCAAGTCCAAATTTAACGAGTGTGAAAGGGAAAAATCACTCGGCGATATTTTTAGTTTTTAAACGAGTCGGAAAAGAGCTTAACTGAGACTCATTTTTCTGTCTTAATCAACATGTAAAGGGGGAGGCCAAGGCTCCCATCCCGACCTTTTGCCAAAAGTCAGTACCTTGTGGATATCTGACAAGAGCTTGGAAAAACCCAAGGCTTTCTAAGTCAAGGAGGAGAAGGTGCTAACAGAGGATACAATCTCTTTGGTGCTTTGAATAATGTCTCTTAATGGAAAATACATAGGTGGAGGAATGGGGTGTCCCATCAGGTCATCCCAATCGAAAGCAACCTCATCAGGACTTGGAGGGAGAGCATTTGAGGGAAGAATAAATATCTCTCGTTCAAAAGGGGGAGGATTTGGAATGTTGATGACATGAATGGTAGGTGCATAATTCTCTTTAGGGAGAGTAGGGTTGAACAAAGATTGCACTGGTGTGGCCACTTCTTCAATTATAGGCTGAAGATGATGCATAGTAATGGGGGTAAGAGACGCTTCACCTTTAACAAAAGGGGTGAGGTAGGGAGAAAATTTCATCGGTGGAACCACCGAGATGATCAAGGGAGAAGTGGTGTGAATAGAAACCACGGATGCCTTACAATCGTAAGGGCTCTTGGGTGAGCCCCACACTTTTGGTATCTCGGAAGTAATCGGACACAAACGAGTAAGGTGAATTCCTTCGCAAGTCCTGCAAAGGAATTTAGGCTTACATCTGAGGCGTCTAGTCTTCTCGATGTAACTAGCAGGGGAAAGAGAGTCATCTCCTATATGATGAATAGAGGTGGGAGACGTGACATGGCTATGATTCGGGGAAAGAAGAATGGTTCTCCCAACATAATTGGTAGAGGTTGGGGGCAAGTTGTCGACATAGTTTGTAGAAAAAGTCGACACGTCTCCAACATGACTGGAAGAGGTTGGTGATGGAGCATCAGTATGACTAACAGTGACTGGGCTGGCGACAGATGGTGGCATTTGATTCCATGGTCTGGGGAAAGATTGATTCTGAAAAATTGCAAGCCAGGAAGGATCTTGGTATACCTCTTGCCCTAGCCCAGAAAGGTGTTGTTTCACACCAAAATGGTCCGAAGAGGTTTGGACGGGCATTGTTACTGAGGTCTGTGAAGAGACAGAGGTAGGATAAGGATTGTTTGAGTGAGGATATATGCTATCCCCTTGTGAAGGGGTCCCATAAAGAGGGTAGCCCGAACCATAAAATTGAGTCTCCCCATATGAAAGAACTGGGGGTAATTGGGGACCTGTCATGGAAAAAGCGTTCGAAGGAACTGACATGGCGGACAAAATATACATGGGTGGGGTGTAATAAGTGGGATAGGAACCCATCTGAGTATTGGCTTCTAAAAGAGAATAGCTAGTATTGGTTCCATACGGGGGAAGGTTCCAGCCTCCCATGGGGACATGACTCATATCAAACAAATAAGTATGCATTGGAGCCATGGTGCCCCCAGGTCCAATGCTAGGATTCATATATGTGGCCCAGGGAGAGGGTTGCATGGGGGAAGGCATATCAACAGAAAAATGGCTAGGGACCCAAGGTGCAAACTGAGCGTTGTAGTTATGCATACCATTGTAAAAAAAGGAAGGGTCCATCCCCATGAAATTAGCAGGTATCATGGGGTGGGTAGTAATGAATGAGGGAGCAAAATAAACTCCATTGTCCATAATGATGAAACCCAAAATAGATGCCTAAGGTCGACTAGTAGTCAAATAGAATACCAAAAGTCAAACGACCAATATGCATGAAAACGGGATAAAGTGGTTTAGTGGCCTCCCTTGCTAAAGAAGGTATGTCTTGTCCAAGAGGGACTTGAGACTCCCCGCTAAATTTTGGAGGTAACATAATCAATTATAAGGGCCCTCATAGGCTTAGCAACCAGTTGGTCAGATCCCCCCGGAGAGGTAATCCTCCATAAAGGTTGTGTGTTGTCCAACCCCTATCTAACTCCGGATACAAGCAAAATAACCCCCGCAAGTAACCTATGAGATACCTAAGTCAAGAAACTAATCAACCACTGTATAACCGATGCACAAGAAAGCATTCATAAGTCCGAATCAACTTATGGGAAGGGTAGAAAAGCCTGAAACCTTGAAAGTATCACCTCTCACAGAGGTATGGGTACTAGCAAGATCCCCAAGTACGAATAAATCCACAGAGATATCTCTGATGCTAGGTGAGTATCCAGGGTTTATCCCTTCAACTAACTTCGTGCGACCTCATGATTAACTCTGGTGTGAGTGGAGCCTCCTGGTATTACCAAATATACAATGGACTTCTCAACTCCCTGTCCCAGACACATATGTTGATTTAATTGCCTTGGAAAAGTTTACTCACAAGATCCTATTCCAAGGCACTAAATCCTAGGCTAGTTTGTGCACCCTAAAAAATAAAATCGTGACTAATCAATTTTAGTTTAAAGTGTAACTTTTATTGGTCGTGGTTACTCAAAAAGGTATGGAAGTGAAACTCATGGTGTTATGACTCTGCAATAAAATAAATACGGATATAATGAAAAGTCTATCTTTAACTTTTAAATGAATGATATGATAATAAGAATAGTGCAATCTTCAATTTCAACTCCGCAATTCAGAAGTAAAATGCAATCTTTCACTAAATGTGCTAAGCTAATGATAAAGATTCCAAGACGAAAATGCCAACCAATGCAAAATGCCTATTTTTTTTTATTTTCAATATACTAAAAAGAAAATGCATGGACTGATGAGAAACCTGATATATGAATTCTACTATGTATAAAAGAAATAACTCGAGCAGAATACCAAGTAGCCACGCAAACAACCCAGAGAACAAGGACAAATAAAAAATGGAAAACAAAGAGAAAGACTCTGCCCAAAAATTCAACTCCAAACAGGTTTCCTGTCATCCCAGCTAATCTCAACAAACTCTACAGAGACCTAACAAGGCTCATCAATCTTCAAATCCTACCCAACAATCACTAAACCAAGAAAACAAGAAAGGGGAAGTGGTATATGTGATTGTTCAGGAGAACAGTGCATATATACGCTTCTTGCAGTGGGACAACAAGCACGTATACACGACTGTCAAGGCAAAAAGGGCGTATATGCTTCAAAACAAGCCGAGGCAAGGGAAAAAGGCTGAAAACTCATACCTAGAGTGAATAGGACATGTCAAGCAGTGATACGACAAGAAAGACAATGGAAAAAGGGTAATGTAAGAAGAAAAAGTACTTCAACCCTTAGAAGGAAGATCTCTCCCTAGTGGAGTTGCCATTTCTGTTACAAGGGAAAAACTCTATATGGCCAAAAGTAAACCACAATAGAAAGGTATGACTGCAGAAATCAACTCAATTCCAATATATGCTATCTAAACTAATGTGCAATATAAGAAAGAGGCCTACCTCGATCCAACGTTTGATGATGTTCCATCGTTCAGCACTTTGGCCCAAAGCTTTATACCTGTAAGAAGTCCTCAACAAACAAGCAGAGAAAGTATACAGTGATAATATAAAAGGTCTTAGCACATCAGATAGCATAATCCATTAATAAAAATTACAAACACACCCATGGATAATAATCATATATTTTCAAGATATCAATAGGCCGGGAAAGGAGTATTTCTATTAATAATTGATCAGTAGAAGTGACAACGATATAGACTTTCGTTTCGGCACGGTTCGAAACCAAGAAACCAAGTTCCTTCCAACTGGGTCTCCACCACTTCAATCCTCCACCAAAGGCAAGCTCATAGGAAAGAGGCAATGAGGTCCTCTCAACAATAGGGAAAGAGATTGAGGGTTGAACACTATGTTCAGATTTGAGGGACAGAGGGATGTAGACTCAATATGAAGTAATTTCTCCAAAGTAACTTTTCTCTCAAAGTTGAATGCTTTCTCTCTTTTCCATAGCTCAAAATTGTTCTCTTATAGCCTTCAGAATGCAACTGAAGGGCCGATTCGGAACGTTTCCAGTATATGGAAGGCCAAGGATCAGAGATCTTCTATTGTGACATGGAAACTTGATCTCATTTTGTATTTTTTGGCACAAATCCCAATGTACACGGGTTGTAGTGGAGCAGCCAGTGTATACGCATCTAGCATAGTAGATAGGGAGCATATATGTGGAAAAATGTATATTTTTAGCTCTGGATTCATCAAAAGGGGATGATAAGTTTGCAAAGGGAAATGGAAAAAGGCCCTCTATACAAGATAACATTGGTGAGGAAAATCTTGCGATAACAATTACCCTTCTAGGATAGGTTTAAATCCATTGGAAGGGTTCAATTTTGATCATTTATCCTCAACATATTTACTCAGTGATTTCTTCCACGATTCACCTCACGATTTTCTCATTGGCTTGAAGTCTCTTCACAGGTTCGACAATTTGCATGTGTGTGTTACGTGGTGTGGTTTTCATGTTTGAAAACTTATTTCCTTTGTAAAATCATTAAAACTAATTTGTTTTCATTCCTAAGCACATTTTAAAAAATCATCCATATAAGACAAATACATGCACTCATTTTTTAATAATCACTCTTTTAAAAGTGGGAATTAGTTTAAAGCCATATTTCTAACACTTTTTAGAGTATGACTTTTTGTAATGTCTTTTTTTTTTAAATAAGAAGATTTAATTGAAATTATTTATATGATTAGAGTAACCAAAGATTAAAATGGAGAAATAATTGGATTTCATATGTTTTTAGTGAGAGATCAAAATTAAAAAAGTTTACCTCAAGGGGACAAGTGAACATTGCACTTGTTATTTCTTCAAGTTAGTATTTATGAAAAATAAAGTGGATTATAGATTCAAATGAATGAAATTGGTGAACTTGATGTATTTTTAAATGTCTCTTTTCTCATGCCAAGAAAAATAGTGTTGTAATCATGCCATTTTAATAAGAATTTTTTTTGTGTGGTGGAGGATTTGTTTTAAACTTGTCTTGAAATTGGAATAAGGAGGTTTAACAACACTTGTGTTTGTGTGCGATTGTGTATGATTTGGATGTTGATGATGCCTTGTGTCTGGTTTTGACATGTTAAAAACAATTGTAATATCTCATACAACTATACACACATAGAGTACACAACAAGTTAGGGAAACAATAGCACAAATTAATGTCATTCAAGCAAACACAATCAAGTACAATGAATCAAGTAGCTTCCACGCATATTCAATATATCAATCACATCAACGTTCAACAAACGATTCTACATTATTCATTAAAAGCAATGGGAATGAAGCAAGGTTAATCATTCAAGATCATTTAATACTTGCAATAGTTCCTTTGTAAGTGTGAAATCAAACTCAATATGAATTGTATTGGCTGCATTCTTGGTTGATCCCAACACCCAAGATTTGATCCTATCATCCTATTCCTAAGTCTATAATCAAAAGGTTGAGTGGTTAAAACTCAAACCATTGTAAACATCACACTTTGAGTGAATTTTTGGTAGTATCTGACGTCCTTTATGATATAGGTGGATATTGGTGTCCACCCACCCTTTCCAATTGGCTCAAAATAATTTTCTTACAATTTTGGCAATTTACTATTTTTAGCAGTTTTAACTTACGGGGCCATTTTGAGGGACTAAATGAAGGTTTTTCAGGATGGACCTTCTCAATGATAGAATAAGGCATGATTGAGCCCCAAAATTAATCTCCTCGATTATACCTTTCCAACGGGCTATCATATGCCCAAAACGGAGATCATATGCAAAAGTTACGACCTCGGGAAGTTGATGTACTAACTTACCTAGATGGGGCCCACATGACTTTTGGTGCTTCATCTCCTAGGGTTAGGTTTTTGGATGTCTAGGTTTTTTGGAATCCCTGTTTATTGTAAAAACTCCTTCAAAGCCTCATTGTAATCATCTTCTTGCAAATGAGCACAGCCGTCACATCTCTTCTCAGAGATAAGCTGCCATCATTCCAGCAAGCTTGTTTCCGCTGCATTTTACAGTTTCAGCTTATTTCCTTATTGAATAGAAAACCAATTTTACTGTATCTCTATTATTTTGTGTTAAGAACTTGTTAATAATATGCATTCATTTCATTTTTCTCATAAAATCCGTATCAGTGGTATCAGAGCGGTCTGCTCCTTGTCATCTTAATGCATGTCCCCACAAGGTCGGAGTACAAAGAGTTGGGTCTCGAGATTTTATTTCTTGAGGAAAAAAGCTCTCGCATGCCCAAGTGACCTCTCATGGCAGGAGAAAAGAAAGATGATGGGATAGGATATCCTTTCAAACTATTGATTGAGGAATCCCTCACGCAACAAAGGAACGATATGATGGATAGTTTCACGCAAATTCTTTGGTGGCTACCAACAGGCGACGCATCTTCTTCAAGCGGAGGCACCACCCCCTTCAAGGTACAAATAAAATTTGATATTCATATATTTAAAAGGTCATATAGACGCAGATACTGTAGACAAGTGGTTGAATCTACTAGAAGGGTATTTTTCTGTACATAACTTTTCAAATAGATAAAAGATTACTTTTGCGCTCCTCAAAGCCGTTCCCTGTGTCAAAGATTGGTGGGAAACTTTATGTGAGAAAAAGGAAACAAAAGAACCCTCATTATTTAGAGTCATGACTACATGGGAATCCTTCAAGGGTGCTATTAAGGAACAATACTACCCTGTTGGAACTTATGACGACTTGTATAACAAATGGACCACACTGCGGAAAGAAAGAGACCAAGCAGTGCATGATTTCACAAATATCTTTCATACCTTGCGCACCAAGATGGGTATCAAAGATTCGGAGCGACATCTGGTGCTCAAGTATCATGACACTATACATATATACATCAAGACCGAAATGGAATTTTTGGACATCTCATCCTTATGTGTGACCTACTGACATGCCATCAAAATCGAGCAGAAGCTCAAACAAAAGACGCGGCAATTTGGGCATGAGAACCCCTCACAACAAAATCTAGGAAAGGGCGGCCCCAAACCACAGAAAAAAGGACATAGAAAAGATGGATAGTATCAGGACAACTAGTCCAAGCCGCAAGCAAAGAAGGACACTAGAAAGACAAAGAAAATACCGGGAAGTGGTGCGACTTCCAGAAGAGCCCTTGGCATAAAACTGTTGACTGCCACACAAAGCAGTCACTGGTGGCCAAAGTGAAAGCCTCTGAATCAGATGCAGGTTCAGACCTTGAGCCAGAACTAGAAAGGGGAAGATGGATCATTGACACGGAACCCAGTTCCACCATTGCTACCACCAAGCTCGAGCCTGGTGAACCAGACGATCCAAAAGAAGGAGAACACCTCCTCCATTCACAGATGTGGGTAAAAGGCACCCCGCTGCACTTCATCATGGATAGTGGTAGCTAGAAGAACCTAATCTCAGCAAAGTTCGTCAAGCGGCTGGCCCTGCCGACAACACCACACCCACAACCCTACACCATTGGATGGATCTGCCAAGGAAGCGATGTTCATGTCAGCCAACAGTGTCGACTATCATATGACATCAATCCCTTCAAAGATGAGGTATTGTGTGATGTTTCTCCTCTTGAAGTTTGTGATGTTCTTTTGGGCCAACCTTATTTATGGAAATGTCATGTTNAAATTTTATAGGATACCCGAGGCAGTCCCACCTAGTGCCATTTCCTTGATCTCTGCTAAGTAATGCAGGAAGGTCATATCTTAGATGGGAAAGTTTGTGTTGTTTGTGATTCGCTCTCAGAATAAGAGAAATATCATAGCCACATCCAAGGTCTCTATGGCTGACCTCTCCACACAGTAAAAACAAGTAGATAAGGTCGTGGAAGAATACTTAGATATCTTCTCCTCACCTACCGGGGTACCTCTGCATTGCTAGGTCAAGCACCCCATCGATCTGACCCTCGACTCACCAATGCCCAATGGGCCAGTCTATTTCCGCTTTCTGTTAGAGAATGAGGAGATCAAGTGACAGATCCAAGAACTGATCCACAAGGGGCACATCTATCTCATTTCATCACCTTGCAGGAGCCCAATCGTGTAAGTACAAAAGAAAGATGGAACCTAATGACTCGGCATTCATTACTGGGCTCTGAATAAAATCACAGTCAGAAACTGGTACCCAACTCCCAAA
The DNA here is from genome assembly GCA_032191745.1 of Picea mariana. Classification (NCBI taxonomy): domain Eukaryota; kingdom Viridiplantae; phylum Streptophyta; class Pinopsida; order Pinales; family Pinaceae; genus Picea; species Picea mariana. Next base: position 87,433 of record JASDQU010439500.1, read on the forward strand.
ATCAACGACCTCCTTGATCAACTCATGGGGGCCAAATACTTCAGTAAGATTGATGTGAAGTCTAGCTACCATCAGGTCCTGATAGAATAGACAGATGTATGGAAAATCACCTTCACGTCAAAGGAAGGCCTTTTTGAATGGTTGGTCATGCCCTTTGATTTGAAAAATGCTCTAGCCACTTTCATGAGGGTGATGGACGATATCGTGCGACCATTCACCAATACTTTTGTAGTGGTGTATCTGTATGACATTCTCATTTACAGCAAGACTTGGTTCGAACACTTGCAGCATATTCAGCAGGTTCTGCACACCCTATGGTAGCACAAGCTATATGTCAACTTGGAAAAATGATCATTCGGCATGGACAAGGTCCATTACCTGGGATACATAATTGATCATCATGGCGTACATGTGGATCCAACCAATATACAAGTCATCTGTGACTGGTTAGCCCCAACCACACTCACTGAGCTTCAAATCTTCTTGGGCCTTGCCAATTTCTACCACAGGTTAGTGTTGGGATTGTCCCATATTGCATGGGCCCTCAGCCAAATAACCAGGGGTGGTGGTAAGGATAAATTTGTGTGGGGCCAGTCCCAACAACAAGCATTCAACAATTTGAAGCAGCGCTTGTGCTCAACCCCAATACTTTCACTACCAGACCTGCAACAACCCTTTGATATTGAGACAAATTCTTTAGACTATGTGGTGGGCATTGTTTTCACTCAGCATGGCCACCCCGTGGCCTATCATAGTGAGACACTATCATATGTTGTCCGTAAGTACCCTACTTATGACAAATAAATGTACTCCATTGTGAAATCATACCGCCAGTGGAGACATTACATTCTTGGGAAGGAGACAGTCATCCACACTAATCATATGCCATTGTAGTTCATGCAGACACAAGCAAAATTGCAGAATGATTGCCATCAAAAGTGGTCCACATACTTGCAACAATTCCACTTCAACATCAAGTATAAAAAAGTAAGAACCAATCGCATCGTTGATTGCCTCAGCAGACCTCTAGTCACGACACTCACCACAGTGATAGACTCTTGCAACCATGGTACCTCTAGATGGCCCCAACTCTATGAGACAGACTTGGACTTCACCACCACCTACCAAATGTTGGGTGCAAACGTGGTTGTTGATAATTTCCATATTCAGGATGGATTGTTGTGTCATCTGGGCCATATCTCTGTTCCATTAACCGAGCGAACGAAACTGATATAGGAAGCCCACTACAGTCAGTTGGAAGGACACTTCGGTGTCAAAAATACAGTAGCGATGCTACAGAAACATTTCTACTAGTCGAAACTTCGACAATAGGTTAGCAAGTATATCAAGTCCTACACTACCCGTGTTATTGCCAAACCGACCACTAAGAAACAGGGCCTGTACACCCCTCTTCCTACTCCTGACAGGCCATGGGAATCCATCTCAATGGACTACATGCTAGGCCTCCCATCCACCAAGTGGAGAAATGACTGTGTTTTTGTGGTTGTTGATCACTTTTCTAAGATGGCGGTTTTGGTTGCCTGTAAGAAGAACATCACAGCAGAGGCCACTGCCAAGCTCTTCTTTGAACGAGTCTGGGTACATTTTGGAATCCCACAAACCATTGTCTGATATCGGGACAGTTTATTTCTCAGCACAATCTGGTCGAGCCTCTAGTCACTGTTGGACACCAATCTCACCAAATCCACGACCTTCCACCCCTAGACAGATGGCCAAACCGAGGTCATAAATCAAATGATTGTGCATATCCTTCGCATGTATAATTCAAAGCACCTTCACACATGGGATGAGAGCCTTCCCTATGTCCAACATATCTACAATTGAGCCCTGCATAGCTCAACCGGCCACAGCCCCTTTTAGGTGGGGTTGGGATTCCAACCATTGGGTCTCATAGATGTTGCACTTCCCCTTGCAGTCACCTCGATCGACCCATCTGTTGCTCCAACTAAAGCTGAAAAAGCCACCCGGTTCATTGAGTGGATCCAACACATCCGCCAACAGGTTCAGGATATCCTACATAAGTCCAATGACAAGTACAAACAGTGCCATGATCAACACCAGGTGCCACATAAGTTTCAGGTGTGCGACAAAGTTTGGTTTCACTTGCAAAAATAATGCCTTACGGGACCCCATCAGAAGATTCACCCACTTTGTTATGGGTCGTACACCATCACCAAGGCCGTGGGGTATAATTCTTTTGATCTCGACATTCCTCATTTCCTTGGCCTGCACCTAGTGTTCAAAGTGGATCTCCTTCGCCCTTATTTCCCACCATTATTTGACACCTTAGATGTAGCAGAGAAGTTGAAACCAATAGATCTCAACCCCAACTGCATACAATAGTCATCCAGTGATCAGATTGTTGACACATAGATCAAGGTCACTCAACAGCAAAGGATCCAGCTTTATTGAGTCCTCAAAGCAAGGCAGCTCCTGCACCAAGGTAAGTGGCTCACCCGGGGCCAAATTCAACAGAAATTTCCTCATTTGATGGGGAAACTCAATGCAATGGATACCATTGCTTACTAAGGAGGGAGGATTGATCTAGGTGGATATCAATGGCCACCCACCTTTTCCAACTGGCTCAAAACAGTTTTCTGACAATTTTGGCAATTTACTATTTTTAGCATTTTTAACTTCCGGGACCATTTTGAGGGCCTAAATGAAGTTTTTTAGGGATTGAGCTTCTTGATGACGGTTATAAGATTACTTGATTCACCAAAATGAGTCTCATCGATGATACCTTTCCAACGGGCTATCATACGCGTAAAACAAAGATCGTATGCAAACATTACGACCCCTGGAAGTTGATCTACTAACTTACCCAGATGGGGCCCACATGACTTTTGGCGCTTCATCTCCTAGGGTTAGGTTTTTTGATGTCTAGGGTTTTTGGAATTCATGTTTATTGTAAAAATGCCTTCAGAGCCTCATTTTAATCATCTTATTGCAAATGAGTGCAGTTGTCACATCTCTTCTCAGAGATAAGCCGCCATCATTCCAACAAGCTTGTTTCCGCTGCATTTTACAGTTTCAGCTTATTTCCTTATTGAATAGAAAACCAGTTTTACTGTATCTTTGTTATTTTGTGTTAATCACCTATTAATAATCTGTATTCATTTTGTTTTTCTCATAAAATCTAGATAAGTGATATCAGAGCGGTCTGCTCCTTGTCATCTTAATGCATGTCCCCACAAGGTCGGAGTACAAAGAGTTGGGTCTCGAGCTTTTCTCTCTTAAGGACAAAATCTCCTACATGCCCAAGCAACCTCTCATGGAAGGAGAAAATAAATATGAAGGCATAGGATATCCTTTCAAACTGTTGATTGAGGAATCCCTCATGCAACAAAGGAACGATATGATGGATAGTTTCGTGCAAATCCTTCGGTGGCTACCAACAAGCGACGCATATTCTTTGAGTGGAGGCACCACCCCCTTCAAGGTACAAATAAACTTAGATATTCATATATTTAAAGGTCATATAGATGCATTTTTCACTCCTCAAAGTCATTCCCCATGTCAAATATTGGTGGGAAACTTTCTGTGAGAAAATAGAAACAGAGGAACCCTCATTATTTATAGTCATGACCACATGGGAATCCTTCAAGGATGCTATTAAGGAACAATACTACCCTGTCGGAATTTATGACGACTTGTATAACAAATGGACCACACTGCGGCAAGAAAGAGACCAAGTAGTGCAAGATTTCACAAATATCTTTCATACCTTGCGCACCAAGCTGGGTATCAAAGATTCGAAGTGACATCTTGTGCTCAAGTATCGCGGCACTCTGCATAGTTACATCCAAACTGAAATGTAATTTTTGGACATATCATCCTTGGACACAACCTACTGATATGCCATCAAAATCGAGCAGAAGCTCAAACAAAAGATTCGGCAATTTGGGCCTGAGAAACCTTCACAACAAAATCCAGGAAAGGGCGGCCCAACCCACAGAACAAAGAATAGAGAAAATATGGATAGTATCAGGACAGCTAGTCCAAGACACAAGCAAAGAAGGACACTGGAAAGACAAAGAAAGATACTGGGAAGTGGTGCGACTTCCAGAAGAGCCCTTGGCATAACACTGTTGATTGCCGCTCAAAATAGTCGCTGGTGGACGAAGTGAAATCCTCTGAATCAGATGCGGGTTTAGACCCTGAGCTAGAACCAGAAAGGGGAAGAAAGATCATTGACACGGAACCCAGTTCCACCGTTGCTACCACCAAGCTCCATCCTGGTGAACCAGACGAGCCAAAAGAAGGAGAACGCCTCTTCCATTCACAGATGTGGGTAAAAGGCACCCCACTGCACTTCATCGTGGATAGAGGTAGCCAGAAGAACCTCATCTCAGTAGAGGTCATCAAGCGGCTGGCCCTGCCAACAACACCGTGCCCACAACCCTACACCATTGGATGGCTCCGCCAAGGAAGCAATGTTCATGTCAAATATTATGTGATGTTGCTCCTCTCGAAGTTTGTGATGTTCTTTTGGGCCAACCTTATTTATGGAAATGTCATATTGTATATGAGTCTAGGCCTCGTAGTGTTATTATTACTTTGAACAGGAAATTGTATAGGATACCCAAGGCAGTCCCACCTAGTGTTAGCTCCTTGATCTATGCTAAGCAATGCAAGAAGGTCATCTCTCATATGGGGAAGTTTGTGTTCTTAGTGATTCACTCTCAGAATAAGAGAAATATTATAGCCACATCTAGGGTCTATGTAGCCAACCTCTCCACATAGTAAAAACAAGTAGATAAGGTCGTGGAAGAATACTCAGATATATTTTCCTCACCTACCGATGTACCTCTTCACTCCTAGGTCAAGCACCCCATCAATCTGACCCCCGACGCATCGATGCCCAATGGGACAGTCTATCGCCGCTCTTTGTTAGAGAATGAGGAGATCAAGAAACAGATCCAAGAACTGCCCCACAAGGGGCACATCCATCCCAGCTCATCACCTTGTGTGAGCCCAATCGTGCTAGTACAGAAGAAAGATGGAACCTAACAACTCTGCATTGATTACCGAACTCTGAATAAAATCACAGTCAGAAACTGGTACCCGATTCCCAGAATCAACGACCTCCTTGATCAAATCATGGGGGCCAAATACTTCAGTAATATTGATATGAAGTTTGGCTACCACCAGGTCCTGATAGAATAGACAAATGTATGGAAAACTGCCTTCAAGTCAAAGGAAGGCCTTTTTGAATGGTTGGTCATGCCCTTTGGTTTGAAAAATGCTCCAACCACTTTCATGAGGATGATGGATGATGTTGTGTGACCATTCACCAATACTTTTGTAGTGGTGTATCTGTATGACATTCTCATTTACAGCAAGACTTGGGCCGAACACTTGCAGCATATTCAGCAGGTTATGCACACCCTGCGACAGCACAAGCTATATGCCAACTTGGAAAAATTCTCCTTCGGCATGGACATGGTCCATTACTTTGGCTAAATAATTGATCATCATGGCGTACATGTGGATCCACCCAAGATCCAAGTCATCTGTAACTAGCCATCCCCAACCACACTCACTGAGCTTCGAAGCTTCTTGGGCTCTACCAAATTCTACCGTAGGTTTGTGTTGGGATTCTCCCATATTGCATGGGACCTCACCCAAATAACCAAGGGTGGTGGTAAGGTGTAATTTGCATGGCGTCGGTCCCAACAAGAAGTGTTCGACTATTTGAAGAAACGCTTGAGCTCAACCCCAATACTTTCACTACCAGACCTGCAAAAACCCTTCTAGATCGAGACAGATACATCAGACTATGTGGTGGGCATCGTTCTCACTCAACACGACCACCGCATGGCCTATCATAGTGAGACACTATCAGATGTTGTCTGTAAGTACCCTACTTACAACAAAGAAATGTACTCCATTGTGCAAGCCTGCCGCCAGTGGAGACATTACATTCTTGGGAAGGAGACAGTCATCCACACTGATCATAAGCCACTGCAGTTCATCCAGACACAAGGAAAATTACAAAATGATCCCCATCAAAAGTGGTCCACATACTTGCAGCAATTCCACCTCAACATAAAGTATAAAATAGGAAACACCAATCGCGTTGTTGATTGCCTCAGTAGATCGTCAGTCATGGCAGTCACCACGGTGCTAGACTTCTGCGGCCATGAGACCTCTGGATGTCCCCAACTCTATGAGACAGACCTGGACTTCGCCACCACCTACCAAATGTTGGGTGCAAAAACGCTTGTCGATAATTTCCATCTTCATGATGGGTTGTTGTGTCGTCTGGGACATATCTATGTTCCATCAAGCAAGCGAGCGAAGATGATCTAGGAAGCCCACTACAATCTGGTGACAGGACAGTTCGATGTCAAAAAGATAGTAGCGATGCTACAGAAACATTTCTACTAGCCGAAACTTTGACAGGAGGTTAGCAAGTATATTAGGTCCTGCACTTCCTGTGCTATTACCAAACCGACCACTAAGAAATAGGGCATGTACACCCCTCTTCCTACTCCTGACAGGCCATGGGAATCCATCTCAATGGACTACATGTCGGGCCTCCCATCCACCAAGTGGGGAAATTATTGTGTTTTGTGGTTGTTGATCGCTTTTCTAAGATGGAGATTTTGGTTGCCCGCAAGAAGAACATCACAGCAGAGGCCATTGCCAAGCTCTTCTTTGAACGAGTCTGGGTACATTTTGGAATCCCACAAACCATTGTATCAGATCGGGATAGATGACTTCTCATCACATTCTGTTCGAGCCTCTGGTCACTGTTGGACACCAAGCTCACCAAATCCATGGCCTTCCACCTCCAAACAAATGGCCAAACTGAGTTCGTAAATTGAATGATTGTGCATATCCTTCACATGTATAATTCAGACCACCCTCGCACATGGGATGAGAGCCTTCCCTATGTCCAACATAGCTACAACCGAGCCCTGCATAGCTCACTCGGCCACAACCCCATTCAGGTGGGGTTGGGATTCCAACCATTGGGTCCCATAGATGTTGCACTTCCCCTTATGGTCACCTCAATTGACTCATCTCTTTCTCCAAATGAAGCTGACAAAGACACCTGGTTCATTGAGTGGATCCAACACTTCCACCAACAGGTTCAGGATATCCTACAGAATTCCAATGACAAGTACAAGCAGTGCCGTGATCAACATCGAATGCCACATAAGTTTCAGGTGGGAAACAAATTTTGGATGCATTTTTAGAAAGAACGCCTTACAGGACCCCATCGGAAGCTTTGCCCACTCCATTATGGGTCGTAAACCATCACCAAGGTCATGGGGGATAATGATTTTGAGCTCAACATTCCTCCTTTCCTTGGCCTATAACTAGTGTTCAACGTGGATCTCCTTCACCCTTATTTCCCACCATTATTGGAAACCTCAGATGTAGCAGAGAAGCTAAAACCAATAGAGCTCAACCCTGACTGGATACAACAAAGGATCCATCTTTATCGAGTCCTCAAAGTAGGGCAGCTCCTGCACCAAGGCAAGTGGCTCACCTGGGGCCAAATTCAACAGAAATTTCCTCATCTGATGGGGCAACTCAATGCAATGGATACCATTCCTTCCTAAGGAGGGAGGATTGATCCAGGTGGATGTCAGTGGCCACCCACCTATTCCAACTAGCTCAAAACAGTTTTCTGACAATTTTGGCAATTTACTATTTTTAGCAGTTTTAACTTCCGGGGCCATTTTGAGGGCCTAAATGAAGGTTTTTATGGATAGATATTCTCAATGATGGTTGTAGAATTACTTGAGCCACCAAAATGAATCTCCTCTATGATACCTTTCCAATGGGCTATCATATGCCTAAAACGAAGATCGTATGCAAAAGATACGACCCCCGGAAGTTGATGTACTAACTTACCCAGACGTGGCCCACATGACTTTTGGCACTTCATCTCCTAGGGTTAGGTTTTTGGATGTATAGGGTTTTTGGAATTCATGTTTATTGTAAAAAGGCCTTCATAGCCTCATTGTAATCATCTTCTTGCAAATGAGTGCAGTCGTCACATCTCTTCTCAGAGATAAGCCGCCATCATTCCAACAAGCTTGTTTCCACTGCATTTTACAGTTTCAGCTTATTTCCTTATTGAATAGAAAACCGGTGTTACTGTATCTCTGTTATTTTTTGTTAAGCACCTTTTAATAATTTGTAGTCATTTTGTTCTGCTCATAAAATTTGGATCAGTGGTATCAGAGCGGTTTTCTCCTTGTTGTCTTAATGCATGTCCCCAATGAGGTCGGAGTACTAAGATTTGGGTCTCGAGCTTGTTTCTCTTGAGGAAAAAATCTCTCGCATGCCCAAGTGACCTCTCATGGAAGGAGAAAATAACTATGATGGGACATGATATCCTTTCAAACTATTGATTGAGGAATCCCTCGCGCAATAAAGGAACGAAATGATGGATAGTTTCGCACAAATCCTTTGGAGACTACCAACAGGCGATGCATCTTCTTCGAGCGGAGGTGCCACCCCCTTCAAGGTACAAATAAACTTAGATATTTCAATATTTGAAGGTCAGATAGACGCAGATGTTGTAGAAAAGTGGTTGAATCTACTAGAAGGGTATTTTTCTGTCCATAACTTTTCGAATTGAGAAAAGATTACTTTTGCGCTCCTCAAAGTCTTTCCCCATGTCAAAGATTGGTGGGAAACGTTCTATGAGCAAAAGGAAACAGAGGAACCCTCATTATTTACAGTCATGGCAACCTGGGAATCCTTTAAGGATGTTATTAAGAAACAATACTACCCTGTCAGAAGTTATGATGACTTGTATACCAAATGGACCACACTGCAGCAAGAAAGAGACCAAGTTGTGCCAGATTTCACAAATATCTTTCATACCTTGCACACCAAGCTGGGTATCAAAGATTCGAAGAAAAATCCGGGGCTCAAGTATCGCGGTGCTCTGCATAGATACATCCAGACCAAAATATAATTTTTGGACATCTCGTCCTTGGGTGTGGCCTACCGATGTGCCATAAAAATCGAGCAGAAGCTCAAAAAAAAGGTGTGGCAATTTAGGCCTAGGAACCCCGCACAACAAAATCCAGGAAAGGGTGGCCCCAACCCACAGAACAAAGGACAGAGAAAATATGGGCAGTATCAGGACAACCAGTCCAAGACGCAACCAAATAAGGACACTGGAAAGACAAAGAAAGATACCAGGAAGTGGTGAGACTTCCACAAGAGCCCTTGGCATAACATTGTTGACTGCCGCTCAAAGTAGTCGTTGGTGGTCGAAGTGAAGGCCTCTAAATCATATGCGGGTTCAAACTCTTATCCAGAACCAAAAAGGGGAATATGGATCATTGATGCGGAATCCAGTGCCACCGTTGCTACCACCAAGCTCCAGCCTAGTGAACCAGATGAGCCAGAAGAAGGAGAATGACTCTTCCATTCATAGATGTGGGTAAAAGGCACCTCGTTGCACTTCATCATGGATAGCGATAGCCAGAAGAACCTCATCTCAGCAGAGGTTGTCAAGAGGCTGGCCTTGCCAAAAACACTGCACCCACAACCCTACACCATTGGATGGTTCCTCCAAGGAAGCGATCTCCATGTCAGCCAACAGTGTTCACTGTCGTACGGTATCAAGCCCTTCAAAGACGAGGTATTGTGTGATGTTGCTCCTCTCGAAGTTTGTGATGTTCTTTTGGGCCAACCTTATTTATGGAAACGTCATGTTGTATATGACTCTAGGCCTCGTAGTGTTATTATTACTTGGAACATCAAATTTTACAGGATACTTGAGGCAGTCCCACCTAGTGTTATTTCCTTGATCTCTGCTAAGAAATGAAGGAAGTTCATCTCTCAGATAGGGAAGTTTGTCTTATTCGTGATGCGCTCTCAGAATAAGAAAAATATCACAGCCACATCGAGGTTCTCTGTGATCGACCTCTCCACATAGCAAAAGCAAGTAGATGAGGTCGTGAAAGAATACTCAGATATCTTCTCCTCGCCTACCGGGGTACCTCTGCACTGCCAAGTCAAGCACCCCATCGATCTGACCCCCCGGGGCACCGCTGCCCAATTGGCTAGTCTATCATCGCTCTCTGTTAGAATGAGGATATCAAGCTACAGATCCAAGAACTACTCCACAAGGGGCACATCCATCCCATCTCATCACCTTGTGGGAGCCCAATTGTGTTGGTACAAAACAAAGATGAAACCTGGCGACTCTGCATTGATTATTGGGCTCTCAATAAAATCACAGTCATAAATTATTACCTGATTTCCCGAATCGACGACCTCCTTGATCAACTCACGGGGGACAAATACTTCAGTAAGATTGATCTGAAGTCTAGCTACCACTAGGTCCCAATAGAACAGACAGATGTATGAAAAACCACCTTCAAGTCAAAGGAAGGCCTTTTTGAATGGTTGGGCATGCCCTTTGTTTTGACAGATGCTCCAGCCACTTTCATGAGGATGATGGATGATATCCTGCAACCATTCACCAATAATTTTGTAGTGGTGTATCTCAATGACATTTTCGTTTATAGCGAGACTTGGGTCGAACACTTGCAGCATATTCAGCAAGTTCTACACACCCTGCGTTAGCGCAAGCTATATGCCAACTTGGAAAAATTCTCCTTCGGTATGGACACAGTCCATTACCTAGGCTACATAATTGATCAGCATGGCGTACATATGGATCCATCCAAGATCCAAGTCATCCATGACTGGCCAGCCCCAACCACACTCACTGGGCTTCGGAGCTTCTTGGGAATTTCCAATTTCTACCGCAGGTTCGTGTTGGGATTCTCCCATATTGCATGGCCCCTCATCCAAATAACCAGGGGCGGTGGTAAGGTGAAATTTGCATGGGATCAGTCCCAAAAACAAGTGTTTGATGATTTGAAGTAGCGCTTGGGGTCAGCCCCAGTAATTTCACTACCAGACCTGCAACAGCCCTTTGAGATCGAGACAGATGCTTCAGACTATGCGATGGGCACCGTTCTCACTCAGCACAGCCACCCCGTGGCCTATCATAGTGAGACACTATCAGATATTATCTGTAAGTACCCTAATTAATACAAATAAATGTACTCCATTGTGCAAGCCTGCCTCCAGTGGAGACATTACATTCTTGGGAAGGAGATAGTCATCCACATTGATCATAAGCCATTGTAGTTCATGCAGACACAAGGAAAATTGCAGAATGATCGCCATCAAAAGTGGTCCACATACTTGCAGCAATTCCACCTCCACATCAAGTATAAAACAGGAAGCACCATTCACATCGTTCATTGCCTCAACATACTGCCAGTCACGACACTCACCGCGGTGCTAGACTCCTGCGACCATGATACCTCTAGATGGCCCCAACTCACAGTAGAGGCCACTTCCAAGCTCTTCTTCGAACGAGTCTGGGTACATCTTGGAATCCCACAAACCATTGTCTCATATTGGGACAGCTGATTTCTCATCCCAATCTGGTCAAGCCTCTGGTCACTGCTGGACACCAAGCTCACCAAATCCACGACCTTCCACCCCCAGAAAAATGGCCAAACCGAGTTCGTAAATCGAATGATTGTGCATATCCTTCACATGTATAATTCAAAGAATCCTTGCACATGGGATGAGAGCCTTACCTATGTCCAAGATAGCTACAACCGAGCTCTGCATAGCTCAACCGAACACAGCCCCTTTCAGGTGGGGTTTGGATTCCAACCATTGGGTCCCATAGATGTTGCACTTCCCCTTCCGGTCACCTCAACTGACACATCTCCTACTANGACAAAGTTTGGTTGCACTTGCAGAAAGAACGCCTTACAGGAACCCATCGAAAGCCTCGACCATTGTGTTATGGGCCGTACACCATCACCAAGGTCATGGGGGATAATGATTTTGAGCTCAACATTCCTCCTTTCCTTGGCCTGCACCCAGTGTTCAACGTGGATCTCCTTCGCCCTCATTTCCCACCATTATTGGACACCTCAGACGTAGAAGAGAATTTGACACCAACAGAGCTCAACCCCAACTGCATACAATATAAATCTAGTGATCATATTGTGGACATACAGATCAAGGGCACTCGACAGCAAAGGATCCATCTTTATCGAGTTGTCAAAGCAGGGCAGCTCCTGCACCAAGGCAAGTGGCTCACCCGGGGCCAAATTTAGCAGAAATTTCCTCATCTGATGGGGGAAATAAACGCAATGGATACCATTGATTCCTAAGGAGGGAGGATTTATCCAGGTGGATATCAGTGGCCACCAACCTTTTTCAACTGGCTCAAAATAGTTTTCTGACAATTTTGGCAATTTACTATTTTTAGCAGTTTTAACTTCTGGGGCCATTTTGAGGGCCTAAATGAATGTTTTTCAAGATCGAGCTTCTAAAAGTTATATGAATAAATTAGTTATCCTCCAAAATTAATCTCCTCAATGATACCTTTCCAATGGGCTATCATACACCTAAAACGAATATCGTATGCAAAAGTTACGACCCCGGGAAGTTGATGTATTAACTTACCCAGATGGGGCCCACATGATTTTTGGCGCTTCATCTCCTAAGGTTAGGTTTTTGGATGTCTAGGTTTTTTGGCATTCCTGTTTATTGTAAAAATTCCTTTAGAGCCTTTTTGTAATCATCTTGTTGTGAATGAGCGCAGACGTCACATCTCTTCTCATAGATAAGCCGCCACCATTCCAGCAAGCTTGTTTCCGCTGCATTTTACAGTTTCAGCTTATTTTCTTATTGAATAGAAAACTAGTTTTACTATATCTTTGTTATTTTGTGTTAAGAACCTGTTAATACTCTATATTCATTTTTTTCTTCTCATAAAATCTGAATCAGTGGTATCAGAGCGGTCTGCTCCTTGTCATCTTAATGCATGTCCCCAACGTGGTCGGAGTACAAAGAGTTGGGTCTCAAGCTTGTTTCTCTTGAGGACAAAATCTCTCGCATGCCCAAGTGACCTCTCATGGTAGGAGAAAAGAAATATGACAGGACAGGAGATCCTTTCAAATTGTTGATTGAGGAAGCCCTCACACAACAAAGGAATGAGATGATGTATAGTTTTGCGCAAATCCTTCGACGACTACTAACAGGCGATGCATCTTCTTCGAGTGGAGGCACCACCCCCTTCAAGGTACAAATAAACTTCGATATTCCTATATTTGAAGGTTAGATAGTCTCAGATGTTGTAGACAAGTGGTTGAATATACTAGAAGGGTATTTTTATGTCCATAACTTTTCGAATAGATAAATATTACTTTTGCGCTCCTCAAAGTCATTCCCCATGTCAAAGATTGGTGGGAAAATTTCTGTGAGCAAAAGGAAATAGAGGAACCCTCATTATTTACAGTCACATCCACCTCACAATCCTTTAAGGATGCCATTAAGGAACAATACTACCCTGTTGGAATTTATGATGACTTGTACACCAAATGTGTTAGAAAAACAGGACCACAGAGCAATAAAATAAAACAAATGTGGAAACAAAACACAGAAGATACACAATACAAGAGAGACACACATTTACGTGGTTTACCTAGTGTGGGCTACGTCCACCAGAGAAATTTTTAGGTCCTTTCTTTATTATTATCCACCAAAATGAAGGGATACAACCTACAGCAAAACCCGTTGTGACTTCCTCTTCTTTCTCTCATAGTCTCCTCTCTCAGAATACAATACCCACCAACATACTTAGCCGTAATACATTTCCCTCATAAAAGAGGGTTGCCTTCCAGGGAAAAAAACCCTAACATAATCTCTATCGTTAGATCTGCAACCTTATAATGAACGGTCCAGATTTACAAAGAAATTACAATATACTTTTACAAGGCAATTTTTGCTTCGGGGGCTTCGCCCCCGAACCCCTGCTGGGGGCCCGCTTGCCCCCATTCTCCCCGGAACTGCAGAGGGGGTACCCCTCCTCTGCACTCCCCCGCGTGGAAGAGTGTACATACTTTTGGGGTGTAAATACTTCATGGGGTATAAACACGGCTAAAAGTAAAAGACCTCTAAATCGGGAAGATAATCAGGCTCCACAACCAACAATCTCCCACTTGGAGACTAATCTCAACAACTCCACCGCTGTTGTATATGCTGGACTTTGAACCTTCTTGGACCTGGCAAATTTCTCATCTTCATCTTCATTCTTGAAGACCAACTGAATCTGAGCAGGAACTCAGTTTCTCCCTGGTTACTCCCTTTGTTAACATGTCTGTAGGATTCTGGCTAGTGTGTATCTTTTCCAGCTTCAATTGTCCATCTTCCAAGGAAGATTGTATGGAGTGGTACCTCAACTGTATATTCTTAGTCTTCGAATGGAAAGATGAGTTCTTTGCAAGGTGAATGGCACTCTGACTGTCACAGTACAACCTGTTGTTCTCCTGCTTCTTTCCCAATTCCTCCATAAACCTTTGTAACCAAATCATCTTTTTACTAGCCTCNCTAAATCAGGAAGATAATCAGGATCCACAACTAACAATCTTCCACTTGGACACTGATCTCAACAACTCCACCGCTGCTGTATATGCTGGACTTTGAACCTTCTTGGACCTAGAAAATTTCTCATCTTCATATTCTTTCTTGAATACCAACTGAAACTGAGCAAGAACTCAGTTTCTCCCTGGTTACTCCCTTTGTTAACATGTCTGCAGGATTTTGGCTAGTGTGTATCTTTTTCAACTTCAAATGTCCATCTTCCAAAGAAGATCGTATGAAGTGGTACCTCAAATCTATATGCTTAGTCTTTGAATGAAAGGCTAAGTTCTTTGCAAGATGAATGACACTCTCACTATCACAGTACAACCTGCTATTCTCTTGCTTCTTTTCCAATTCCTCCATAAACCTCTATAACCAAATCATCTCTTTACTAGCCTCTGTAGCAGCAACATATTCTTCCTCTGTTGTTGAAAGTGCAACAACCTTTTGCAATTTTGAAATCCAACTTACTGTTGTTCCACCTATAGTAAAAACATACCCTGTGGTGCTCCTCCTACTGTCTTTATCACCTGCCATATCTGAATCAACATATCC
>JASDQU010439501.1:3730-22683 GCA_032191745.1 Picea mariana
GACATCCCATCTCGCCATTGGAGCCGCTTCTCCTCGCCTTTGAATGGGAGATGTTCCTGGAGGTCGACATGGCCCCACATCTGTGTCATCAAAAAGAAATTTTTTGATTAGTTCTTGGATAAACATAAAAACATTTTATATGATAAAATTTGCAAAAACATTTAAAAAGAACAAAATGTGTACTTCTTACCTAAGTCACCCCACTGAGCATCCTCAGGTAGGGCCAAATCCGGATCCCCTCGGAAATCCAAACCAACATATGCGTAGTCGTCAATCATCAGCATCTAGGGCCTCAACCAGTCAAAAAATGAATCATTATACTTGATTATGGGCCCTGCTACGTGTCGATCCATGAGGTTGCACCACCTCAACATCCTCGGATCCTCTGGGGCCGGTAAACCCCAATCAACCTGTAGTCGCAGCAGTGGGACCGTCTCGAGGAAGAATGACACCATAAGTGATCCGTACCCAAATTGCTTCAAGTCACCCTTTCTTCACTTCGTCAATTGTCTCTTCATACTGCGGAGAACTGCATCCGACCAGTTGAAGACCTGAGTCTCTGTGCACTCTATGGCATGTTGGAAATAGCTCTGGAGAGCCATGTGCAGAGCCGCGCTCCCAGCTATGCATGCAATAGTAAACAAGATGGTCTGTAGGGTCAGGTCTTGGACCCCCCAAATGACAACCTTACCCTTGCTCCTCTCTGCCTCAGGAACACAATATCAATGACAATACTCGCTCATAGGGAGTCCGCCGCCTCTACCTCTAGTCAATGTAGCATGGTATCCATGCCATGGAAACCTCGTTAGAAAATAGATATCCTCGATATCTAGGGTCAGCGTATGGACTCCCATGTGAAATAACTGTTGGTCCACGTCCCACATGTGGACCAGGTATTCCAACAACCTGAGTTGGGCCCTCATGCCGGAATCCTAAAAAATTTCAAGAGCCCATAGTCCCAGAGGGAAGCAACTGTACCCGGGTCATTCCCGACAATGGCATCTTCCTCCTCATGTTCCCTTTCTCTCCATTCCAACATTGTGATGGTCAAACACTTGCAAAAGAGACATGAGAGGGAAGTCAACAACTTGTTTTAAACTCTTGCATAATTTTTATTGAGTAAAACCTTACTTCAAAATCCATTTTTCGGCCCCTGTAGGTGAGCCTTTTTCACAGTGTGATATTCTCGCAGGTTCCCTGAAGGCTATCTGCGAGAATCCTACATTCTTGCAGGTCCCGCATGGACCACCTGCGAGAATGCTTGGGCACATGTTCCAACCCTAAAATGGACTCAAAACCCAAACAATTGCCAATAAAAACAAAAAATAAACCATGGGAAAGTTAGAGGATCAAGAGATTACCTCGTTGGTTGAAACGGTTCGCAGAATGATCACTTGTGCCTCCCGCAATCGAGAAAAGAAATTTGGGGGAAATTGAGGTATGTTGGACAAGTTTTTGGCAAAATCACAATGAAATGGTAAAAAGCCCTTTTTACCCATATTTATTCACTTTTTACTATTTTTGTTGATTTTTTATATTATTTTGTCTATAAAACCTAATACCCTAATAGCCTTGAGAGTGTGTTTTTTCACAAATATAGCAACTTCAAAGTCTGAACGAGGGGGTATGGGTGTTTTTTATTTTTGTCGCATGTACGACTACTTTTTTAGGGTTTTTAAGAAAAACCTCGAGCTCAGTCTTCGTTTGTTCTCGCGCTCGAAGATATATGAGAACGTAACTGAGTATACTTTTTCTCGTCTTTTCGTACTCGTCATGGTAACACGAAAACGACAAACGTAAAGGAGTATCCTTTAAGCTCTTTTCACGCTCCATAAAAACGAAAAGATTGCCGAGCGATCTTGTTCTTTTCACGCTCATTAAAGTATTTGAAGAAAACGTTCAACGGGTGATAGTTTATCACTTTTTCGGTCTCGTTGAACTCTTTTACGAAAAAGGAACTGGGAGAGTTCTCTTTAAGTGTTTTTTAGACTCTCAAAACATGAAAACCCCCCGAGTTTTCTATCCTTGGAATCGTTAAACAAACATCGAAAGACCCACAATGGGACCGAACCACTCCTTCCTAGGGTTCGTTAAATATACTTTGAGGGACTCATCCGAAGGATGAGCTTACATCAACAAGCATATGTTATCCTCCTCAAGCTTGTGTAAAAATAAAGAGGTACTCGCCAGAAATGGTGGGGGAAATTTTGGGAAAGGGATGTGTTTTCGTATTCATATTAATGGCACCAAGTGTCGCTCTTGAACATGACACCCCCTATTCATCATTTGAATCTGAGTTGGGAAATCCATTTGTCTCTCGTTCGACTTGTTACAAGGTCATATCTTGGGTCGTCTTTGAGTCAGTGCTTCCAAGTCCTTGGTCGTGTCGTTCATATGTTCAAGAGAAGTTCACACGAGCCTTCTATTGAGTCGACCATCTGCAGTTGCCCATTCTTACTATGTCGGCCTTCCTTGTGTCTGTTTCGACCTATATTCATACTTTGTCTCATCCTCAAAATATGTTACTTATTTCACGTCATTGATGGGGAATACATCAAGGCCCTCCTGTGACGAGTCTTGTTCCGTCAACTCCAACTCATTATCCGGAAATAAGACTTAGAAATCATTTAGTACCTTGGAACCTGCATGCCTTAATGGAAGGTCTCTTCGCCTTCGACAGGGGTTTCACATCATTGATCCCTAATTGAGAGATTTTGTCGAGTGTTTGACTTCAGCTCATGTATTCACATTCGTTCGGATTGTACTTTGGTACCTCAAGAGTCATTGACATCAATGCTGATCTCCCTCGCACTTGTTAACAGTTTTCATCAATGACCGGTAATCAAGTGGTTTCTACCATGTTCGACTTCAGCACATGTAATTACATGGCTAGATTCATACTTTCAGGTGACGAGATTGAAGACCCTAGGTCTCATCTTTTTGATCCAGGCTACGATGGAGTATGTATGATTTGTATCGGCACATAGATCCATTTTGTATGTCATGTGGCTATGTCGTCTTATTTCAAGTCTTCTCGCATAGATCCACAGTGTATTCTTGGCGGCTATGTAGCATTTTGACGGAATGGATCCATGGTGTATGATTGGTGGCCATGACCTACATTTATGATTCCATTCATTTGTGATCTAAGCATGGGAATGCCTACCTTAGAACTGGTATTATATTCTACAGATGCTTGGTTGTTTACAAGTTTTTGAAGAGGTGCGCTCCTTGTTTCTGACACACACACACATTTTACAAAGTATTTTTGCTGTCACAAGTTCCGACCTCATACTTTGGGGGGCATTATGTTACACATGATTTTGGTCACTTTGGTGATGTCTTTACAAGTGATGTATTCAGGCTCCCACAAGGACTTTTTGCCTGAGAAAAGTGACTGTTGTCTTCTTCCAAAAAACACATTTTTAAGATGAGTTCACAGGCTGCCTATATTATAGGGTGCAAAAATCCTTCATTCTCACAGACAACCCAAACTTAGGGTGTGAACTGTTCGCAGTCTTCTCTATAGGTAGGGTGCAAACCTGTTTCAAAGCTTGGAAAAGAGAATAGGTTACGAAGGTTCTAGAAGGGAATCTTCTAGAAAATGAGTTGGCATTCACATGGTTGGCATCCTACTGACTTCTCAGATTTAGTGGGATCATCCTCATCCATTTAACCATCTCTCCTTCTCCTATATATTGAAAGGTTTCTCATGGAAAAGGTTAAGCAAGATTGAATGAAGAAGTGGTGAAAGAATTGTGCGAAGAACCATGTTTGGACAGAAGCTTGAAGACTCTATTTGGTCTATCAAGTTGTATTGGATCTTCTTCATGCAAGTGTAGAGCAAGTGTGTGTGTCAGAACCAAGGGTCACTGAAAGGAAGCTTGCGACATCAAGGCGATCCGGTTGTATCTTCTACTTTCATTTAATATAATACAACAACATGTCCCTTTCTCATAAAATCACTCTTATTTTATTGCATAACTCGATCATATGCATAGGTTGACATTGAATATACTTTGCTATCTTCACTTTGGTTGGTTTGTGTTGTCTTGGACCTGATTTCACAAGAGCACCGGAGTGAAGCGGGAACACCATAGACCTAAGGAAGTGATATAAAGGTATGTCACTCATTCCTTCTTATTAGTAGATTCAATGACTGCAACTTAGGGAAAGAGTCGTGTCCTGTCCTGTTTTGTTCTAGATACAGGTCGATCTAGGGAGATCTTTTAGTGTCCTCACCTACCGATTTATCCGATAACAAGCACCAAGAGGATAACAAACTTCAAATTGCAAAGGCATGGAATTTTTTGAAGAATTTCGAATGTACATTGTATATAATGCACTAAGTACAATGCATAAATAAGGGGGAGGGGAATGTACTAGGTTGATCCCCAATTATAATTCTACATACGTTTTTATAGGCTAGTGAGCCATGATATTATAGGCCATAATGCATATGTGATTATTAGTCCGGAGATCCAAGATGCTAAAAGGCCAATGAGCCTATCATTGTAACATGTAATCATTCATACTATTAATGAAAACACATCATTGTTGTAGACAAACTAGACAAAAAGAGTATGGGGTGATAAACTCCACTAGAAAGGGGAAGGGGGGCTAAGAGTCTAGGAAAAAGGGCTAAGCTAAGGGGGATTAAGCCCAATGGAATATTATATTAATATTCCTTAAGCCAAATTTATGGATATAAATATATCCTAAGTTCTAAGGATGGGGAAACATGTCACCCAAGTGGGGACAAGACAGGGACAAGATAGTTTCCAACATGACAAGTGTCAAGTTGGGAACATGCATACTTAAAGTGGAATTTTAGTACATTTTCCTATTATTCACCCATTACTTCATCAATCTGGATAACCTTCATACAAATTTTGCAACCATTAGCCATACTAGCACTTGGGAAGCTTGGAAGCCGTTTCTTGGCAAAATTGGGCTGAAGAGGTGGGGTGTCAGGCCCGCGTTCTACTGAAGAAGCATTTTGTCAGGCCCGTGTGCTATTAAAGAAGCGATTTGTCAGGCCCATGAGCATTCTCTCTAGGTGAGATAACTGTTGGGACATGATTCCCAAGGTGCCAAGCTACAACTACAGGGCTCTGATACTTCATGTCTGACTTGTTGTTGAAGCCTTGGAAGGGAAGTGGGGTAGTTGAAGGATTGTTGAGCAGAGAAGGGGCACACTTCATGGGATGTGACAAGCATGCGTGGAATGAGGAAATGTAGGTTTTTTTCCATAGTTGACACCTTAGTCTGAGTATTTTGGTTATTTATAGACCTTAGCTTGGCTTAGGTTTCCTTTGTCCTAGTGGAGTTTTAGCCCAGCTCAGGGGTGACCCACTGTCGAGAGTTATGAGAAGTGTGGTCTAAGGCTGAGAGGAATGTGGAAGGTCTACACACAGTTGGTTTTTTTACAACAACAATTGAGGTCTACACGAAGAGAGAGATTTGATCTTCAGATTGGGCCCCCAATTCATGGGCACTAGGGGAATGTTCCTTTCCCACTAGACTCTTAATTTTTATCTAAATATGGAAATATATTTTTTACCTATTTGGATCATATTGTTGCACCTCCCCATTATTTTTTGGAGGAATGATTCTTTTAAATCTATTGGAAAAAAGTTGGGCATTACATTACCCATGCCAAACCAAAAGGGAATATTTTCAGCTGTGTCAGGATTTGTGTGGAAGTAGATTTTGAAAAGAACTTGCTAGAGGGGATTAAACTTAATTTGGAGGGATGGAGTCATAATCAAGCCCTTGATACTACAAGTAGTTTCCCTTCAAGTGTAACTCATGCCATGAATATGGCCGCTTCGCTAAAAAACATCTAAGAGAAAAAAAAATCATCCATCTTCTAATAATATTCTTCCTCGGAATAATCCCGAGCAAGAAAATTTTAATCAAATTTAAAAAAGATACAAGAAATAACAAACTCAATTAGAGCGGACTTCCTAAAAAAGAAACAACCTTTGAAGGATTTTTCACTCAAGATGGTTTCAAATAGGCAAAGGGATTTTCAGCGAAAATCGCCATCCGATCCAAATTCATCTCAAGAAAGTTCACCTTCATCAAGCAACAAATTTGAAGTTCTAGGGAACTAAATGAAATTGAGCATAAAGGTGAAAAGGAGCAAGCAGTTGATCCAAATTCTATTAATGTATTGGATCCATCCTCCAAGGCCTGAGCAAACAATGCATAAGACAAAAATATGGATGAAGATAAAGAAAGAAAGATACAAAAGGGTCAGAGGAGGAAAATGAGGAACTGGAAGAATCACAAGAAGAAGAATGGGATTTAGTTCAGGAAGAGGAATTTGAGGCTAAACCGTAGGTACAATCCTAGCCTCCAAAACCCTTAGTTGAAGTTCTGAAGAAGGCCCCAAATCCTTCACCTCCCCTCACAAGGGGAAAAAAATCCAACCGGGAACAAATAGCTCGTGAGAAAACAATGAATATTCACTAGGGCAACCAACCAACCTTGGAGCATCTTCTTTAGGTTAAGTAAGTTATGTTTTTGTGTTATTCTTTATAACCAATTCGTGAGAATTTTATTCATGTATTAAGGAAACATATAAGGAAATTACTCAAAATATCCAATCTTCCTCCCTCTAGTTCCTTGAAGGGAGGTCAAAAATCAACAATAATTTTAAATCTTGTTGTAGCCAAAACTCTTTTTGATGTAACCTCACTGCCATTATTTGCTACAGTTTTTTAAAACAAATATCTTCGAATTACAGTTTTTTTTTAAATAAAAAAGCAAATAAAGCAAGTCAAAATCTACTGGTCTAGATTTAAGATGTCTTGAAATATAGTATTATACTAGAGAACCCAAAATAAATATATATACATAATCAAATAAATAAATAAAATTCAACCAATTTGCTAAATATGTACAGGATAAAAAAATAACCAAACTCAACAAAATGAGAAAATTGAAATCTAAATGAAAGAAAAACCATAGGAAAGGGGAAATGCTAGACCAAATGGAAACAAATGAACTACCAATTATAAATGTATCCTAATAGTAAAAAGTCGACAAAAGGAAAGGAGAGAGTAGGGAACATGGGTTAGACATGAACTTTCATAATCAAATTCTAAAGAAATTGAGAAAATGTGTGTAGCAACAAAGCCCTAATACCGATCACAATATTGATTAATCATCTTAAATGATGTGGTCAATCACCTAATAATCACTAAATAAATGGTAATCAATAGCATATTGAAAGAGCATGACTAATTCAAAACCGTGAAAGGAAAGGTGATGCTAGTGAGAAGCTTTGGCAAGAAATTGTCTAAATTATATGGAACTCATGACTAATTCAAAACCATAAGAGGAAAGGTGATGCTAGTGAGAAGCTTTGACAAGATAATTCAAAACCATAAGAGGAAAGGTGATGCTAGTGAGAAGGTTTGGCAAGAAATTGTCTAAATTAAGTATGGAAATAAAAAATAAAAAGATGAAATAAGAAAGGATATATCATTACTAGAATGCATCAGGCAGAATACGAGAATAAAAAATGAAACAACAAAGGATAGCCCTTTACTAGAATGCATCAAGCTAATGCTAAGATCAATACAAATCTAATGAGGGTTATATAACATAATGATCATTTTTTTATTATATAATATTAACTAATATATCACATAATCTCAATCTCTATTCCATTAATTAATATTATATCAACCAAAATTATAATTATCTTTGTAATATTGAATAGTATTATTATAATAGATATTGATTTTATAATCTCAATCTCTATTCCATTAATTAATATTATATCAACCAAATTTATAATTATCTTTGCAATATTGAATAATATTATTATAATAGATATTAATTTTATATATTATATAAGTTAATATAATATAGTATATTGGTGAATTAACTATGACATATAGTAAACATAATGAACAGCATAATATTGACCAATAATATGCATAATATCAATCAAGTGATGTATTATATCAATTGAAATGGAACCTGGTTGACAAACTTATAATATGACATTGATATCGTGTGACATTGATATTGTTTTACTGTTATTTTCTTCTTCTATGAGTACTTTCAAAACCCCTATTATTTGAGTGGAGATTTATGCATTTGTCATATTGTCCCGTTTGTCTGGGTTTCTTTATGTAATTTCTTAATTTTCTCAACAAAACTTTATTTTATTTAATTAGTTAATTGTTTTGGATTTTGATTGTATCTATTCAAAGCTTTTTCTCAACAAAACTTTATTTGATTTATCTAATTACTTATTTTAGATTTTCATTGTATTTATATAAAGTTTTTTCTTTGTTTGTTGAAGTTATTTTTTCATTGTATTATATTTCTTTATTTGTTAGAGTTATTTTTTCATTGTATTATATATATTTTAACATATTAAATATTTTGAAATATTATAGAAACTTTTTCTCAACAAAACCTTATTTGATTTATCTAATTACTTATTTTAGATTTTCATTGTATTTATATAAAGTTTTTTCTTTGTTTGTTGAAGTTATTTTTTCATTGTATTATATTTCTTTATTTGTTAGAGTTATTTTTTCATTGTATTATATATATTTTAACATATTAAATATTTTGAAATATTATAGAAAAGGTTTTTATATGAACAAATTTATTGTCAGTTTTTTATTTTTTTTAATGAATTTTAATTCAAAAATTTATCATAGACTAAAAAAGATTTTACCTAAAATTACAAAATATTGTTTTTTTTAATATATTAATTAGTTTTATATAGTAAATATGGAAGATGTAGTTTTTTTTAATGATGATTGCAACGATATATTCCATAAAATCATTACTAATAGAATTATGATTTTCATAATATTAACATTAATTATTTTTTTCATTGTTTGGATATAAAGATTCTAATTTTGATCTTATGAAAAAAAATTCAGCTTATGAAAGGAAGAGTTCATTCATACTTTATTAAGTAAAATATTTTTTTGTGTTGATAGTCTCAATTTTTCCCATGAAACTAGAGATTGTGTGAAACAAGGTAGAAATTTCAAAACCATACACCCTGCCAAATTTGATAGTTTTGACAACTTTAGTGTTTATTTTGACAATTTTAAAGAAGAAAATTGATAGTTAAGAAAAAAATTTAATCATAAAATATAGACAAATTGCCTTGTGACAAACAACTTACCCATCAAATTTCATCCCTAGTGTGAGGACCTTTATCTACAAAATAAGATAATATTTCAAAAAAAGGGTGTGGATCTATCTCCCAACTAAAAAACTCAATAAATAAAATACAAAGTCTTCAAGAAAATGGGTAAAATACAAAATGTTAAATGAGCATAAGGTCATGTTGTGAGTAACCTCAAAGAAAATCATCAAAATATTAATACATTTTTATATCGATTGGACAAACAACTAAATTCTTTAGAGAATCATGAATACACTACTAGAGGAGCTGCGCATTGAAACACATAAAAGGACATGTTAAAATCCTTTGATTCTAATGTGGATTGTACACATGCTCTTGTCGAAAGTAGCATGGTATCATTTAATGTGGATTTGCACACATGTATTGATTGAATATGACCATGTATTGGTAAGACGTGTGCACACTCTTGGTACAAAGAGGTCACGAGTTCAAGCCTTGTGTCCCTTGGCTTGCGGTTTAGCACCCTTACCATCTACGAACATGGGAAAGTATTGGTGAATTTGTCGCGCCATGACCATGCATTTTTTAAATTTGTCCCATCATAGAAGAAACATTTGTGTAATAAAATGTTCTATATTTATTAATATAAATTTTGTCGCATAATTAAATTATTTTTATACTTAAAAATATAATTTTTTTAGATATATGCATTTGTTAGCATATTTTTTAAGAGATATGTATTTGTTAGCATAATTGTTTTTTTAGATATGTATTTGTTAGCATAATTTTCTCTTTAATTTTTTTTTTTTGTAAATAAAAAAGGGGAGTTTCCTATTGCCGAGCTTTTAGAGTACACAAATGCCACATGTCAACAGTCTTCCACCTGTTCTATCAAATTAGTGGAAACTAGAACATGTGGCAGACTATGATGTCATTATTCAAAATGGCTATCCGCCATCTGCCTGCCAAACATCAACCATAACATGTGGCAGATTCAAGTTCTTATTGAATTGTTCTATGCATCTAAGAAAAACTACCAACTAAAAAAAGATGACAGAACTATAAAACTGCATCATCGCAGTACAAAGAGTTGAGATGAGAGTGTGCAAGGTGACCATAACAAATAAATTACACATTAGCACTTGAGGGGCATGTCGTTTGGGGTGCCGCTGAAGAGGTCGTCCTAGGGATGGAGCACGAAAGGCCTCACACAGGTCGGGCAATGCTGAGCTGCTGGTGCATTCGAGAAGGCATCATAGAGCATGTCAATCTGATGGTGAATGAGGGTATTCCTGTGTATCTGGTCAACCATCAGGTTCCTTAGCTCGAAGACAAGATTGGGTTGCTTCAGATGGAAGAAAGGTGGTGGAGCATGGTAGAAATCAGGGAGAGTCATGAGTGGTGGAGGCGCCAAGACTGGGTGGCCCTCCAACTCCATGCCCAAGTCGACCGACGTCGTGTCCATAGCCTCCACCGCCTTGACCTACTCCACCACTATACCTACTTGGTTGTCCATGTTCTGAATTGAGGCCGCCGAGTTCAAATGGAGGAATTCCTCTGGGAATTCCTCCTCAATTATACATGTGGCCCCTTCCATGGTGGCTGGGGTGATTGTGCTTGCTGGATTATGGCTGGGGGGCTGTCGATCATCCGAAACTGTGAAGAGGAGGGATTCCGAAGGAACCTGGATGGGTTCCTCTGAAATCTCATCCTCAACATATGCCATTGGCGGTGTTCTTGGTTTCTCCCATCGCTAAGTCCAAGCAATGGATAGGGCCCACTCCAACCTCTGCATGGGCCTCTATCGGACAGTAAGACTATACCAGGTTGGGACGCGCCTCATATTTCCTCTTTCCTTTGGCATGGCGAAGCCAGTAAGACTGATAATTCACTGGGCAATCTCAGTAAGAGTCCACTGGACGCAGGTCTCATTCTCAACACGACCAGGGTGATGGAGCACAAGGGAGAAATGGAGCCAGCCTCATCCGAGCGAGAGTGATAAGCCAAGGCTCGACATGACCACTGTACTGATCCCCCCACTCCAATTACACCTTGTGGCCTCCATATTTCTCACACGAGGGAGTTGTCCTCCCCTTCTCGACAGGCAGTAATGGCCTCCCTTCATTCAAGAATGAGGTGAAGGGTGTTGACTTGCCATATTAATGGCTTCGGTCTAGGGCAGGCTATGTGGCCTTCCGTTCCTACGTGGCACTCCATCCAGGAAATTTTCTCTTTAATTTGATCGAAGTTTAGTATTGATATTTGTTTAAATTGATTGAAGTTTAATATTAATATTTATTCAATATTTTTGGTTATTCTATATTATAAATATGTGATTATGTTAATAATTTTCATATAGTTATATAGTTATTTATTTAAATAAATGAATTTAAAATCATTTTTATATTTAGAAATAATTTAAATTAATCAAATCACTTTTAGAAGTTAATTGTTATTTTTTAATCTAAAAATCATATATCAATTATTTATTATATACAAAAAGTGTCACACATCCATCCCCTGGTTGAGACCTACCCACAAAGGAAACCAAATTCTCAACCAGAGATTACATCAAAGTTTAGTGTATCATTTAAATTAGGGGAATTTTGAGGTCAAAAAAGGGCCTCAAAACAAAAAAATTACCACCAAAATCAACTTTATAAGAACCAATCACAATTTAGAAGATGACATATGGGATGACTTGACATTCTTTGAGTTAAAGGTGATAAGTTGTCACATTTTCAATGGTGCATTGAAACTCATGGTTAACTATAGTAGTGCTTTGAAAAAAATACCATACTAAAAAAGTACACACAAATCAATTTTAAATATGATATAAATATCTCCATAAAGTATACTTTACTTTTGAATTGAATATATATATTAAATAAAGTATTATGTCTATTCATATAACAAATATTTATATTTAGAATTTCAATTAAAAAATATAATAAAATAAATTGAATTTAAAACAAATTGTAAATTACTCATGTCACTTTATATATTAACCATTTTATATTTAAAATTTAAAAAACATATAAAATTACTTGAAATAAGTTAATACTACATTATTATATATATATATATATATATATATATATATATATATATATATATATAAATAATATGTTTTATATATTATACGTTGCTTTGGTTATACATTATATGTTATACATTATATTATATATTATTTTTTTTTTAAATAATTTTTTTTAGTGCCTTATAAAGTTATTATGATAGTACACATGTCAAAACATAAGTAAAAACAGGTCACTAGTTCTGTCAGACAGATGGAAATCAGAACAGATGGCCAAACATTTTGATGTTTCTGCAGTCTAGGAAGGCAGGAAGTGATGAACAAAATAACATTAAATCTTCCATGATAATCCTGACAGAAAAATATAGAGTGACAGAAGAAAACAACGAAATTAAATAGTGGGCGAACCCAAATTTTCTTCGTTTCCATGAGGTTGAGGCCAGGTAGGAGCGAAAACGAATGATTGGGCGCATGCCATACATATTTGTTTGTATGGCTTGCCTGAAAGGGAATCAAACAATATATCCAAGTGGCTACTAAGGATGGTGTGTCGATGAAGCTGCTATGCCATATCCCATCACATAGAGAAGATGAGATCTTATGTTTCCCGTGAGAGGCAACAAGTGCTAGATCGTTCTGGCTTTGGAACTGTGACGAGTGGAGGTTGACCGGTTGGAAGGGTCTCCTCGTTGTGCTCAACTGTAGGGATTTCTTCTTCAATTATGCAGGTTTCCATTGCCAATGCAAAGGCAGTTCCTTGTGTAAATTGTCCAGAAGTGTTGGGCAGAGCTTGAATTTATGGGACTGTGTAAAGGAGGGAGGCCAGAGGAATTTGTGGCAGGACTAGTGATGTCTCTTCCACAACATATGCCATGGGAGGACCTTCATCCAACCAATTCTAAGAAAAGGAAGGAGAAGGCATCATAGAAGGGCTACTGTGGCTAAGCAGGGAAGTGTGGGGCATGGAAGGAGGGGAGGAGGAACTCATCCTGCTTTGTTGAGCTAAAAAGTTGTAGTAAGTCAGCCTGCGCTTAGGCTTACCTCTTTCCCTAGGCATGGCAGAGAGAGTGATGAGAATGGGAACCAGGAGCAAAGTGGAATAGAAGGAAAGGAAAAATTCAAGACAAATGCATGAAGCCAAAGACAAAACCAAAGCCAAATAAATTTTTCCATTTCTTACCTCCCAAATTATAGCCGAGCTGGGAAGGGGAAGTGCCGGAAGGGCCACATGGATAGGGCTCGTGTGACTCGTACTAGTCCAGGCATGTTGTCGGTGTTGCATTGAGTGCTCCATTAAACCAACCTCTGTATGTGATCCTGTCAATTGAATGCCGCCCATACCGCGAGGTCTAGAGGAGGGGGTGGCGACAGGGGAAAATAACTCCTCAGTTTGCATGGAATACAACTGTCACCCCATCTGAGGATTATATATATATATATTATGGTTTTTTTTAATATATTACCATATGATTTAAGTAGTTTAGATTTTAATTAACAATATATTATATAATTAAGAAGTCATAAATTCATATTTATATTTTATTTTCAGTTATTTAAGATAAAGACATTAGTCACAATGACCTTTTTTGAAAACCTCACTTTATTTATAGTCACATATTTTCTTTTTAGTCACATCAATATATTATTTTTTATTAATTTTACTTTTTGGTAACTTTTTCATTTAACTCAGCCGTAGTTGCATGGATTGTAGTGCAAAAACTGAGTTGTAAATATATCTCCCCCACAAAATGACTAACTTATAATATTTTATTATATCTCTTAGGAGGCCCTTTTTAGACCTCAAAATTCCCTTAATCCAGGTTTTTTCCTTGACCAAAGTAGCACAAAAAAAGAATTTCAGAATTAACAACTTATAGCTATGGATGTGATATATCTAATTAACAAACATAAATAAAGTCAGACTTGTTATCCAACACTTGGAGGAGGTGCGGATTCCTTCTCTACCACCACCAAAACCAACTCGATGTTCCAAGCCTCTTCCTACGCATGCTTTGGTTGTTGAGGATCATTATCAATCTCAATTGGATTAACCTTTGTCCCTACTAAGCTAGTTGATCCATCCCTCTGCTTTCTTATCACCTCTTCACTTGTCACCTGAGAGTCAGAGATAATGATCATAACCCCAAACACTGTGCTGCAAACTACTTCAAATTTACCTTTGAAAATTCTCAGGGTGTGGAGAATTTATTTCTAGTCTTCCTTGTCCTTCTCCAACACTTGGGCCTCAAAATTCTTAACCAACTAGTATGAATCAACGATATGAAAATACTTTGTATCCCGAGTCAAGGAATAGATTGGGTCATCCACCCACTCTCGCACCTCCTTAAGAATTTTAGCTTCTGGCATTGATTCATGCTTATCTATAACTACAACCTCCACTTCAACCACCTCCTCCTTAGCCCTAGAAGAACACTTCTCCTCATACTGCTCCTCTGCTCGATCCGCTTCATGTTCAACAACCCTAGTCATGGTTGTTCGAGCCCATGAGGAGGATGCATTACCAACCCCTTCCTTCCCCTTATTCTTCCTGACATTCCCCCCTTTACCCACTTCTCTAGCCATATTAGGATCTTGACACCAATAAAACCAACGACCACAATTAAACTCCCTCTAAGAACGTTGAGGAACACAATTTAGAAGAGAACCAAATCCTTTGCATGTACTTGAGTAATGTAAGGTATGCTAAACCACCATAGAGGAATCCACACCCAAATCTTACCAACACCCCTTTTCAATCTTAAAAAGTGATAGGATCCACAAATAATTTCCACCGTTCGAACTGCCCCTGAACTATGATACCCACGGGACAAGCCCTCCTCCTTCCAACCAAACTTTACCTTAACATGTAAGGGTGAACTCCCTCCTAAAAGGAAATGACCACCACCAAAGGTACACCATTTCCTCTCCCATTTCCAACTTAGGCTAACCATAACAACATCACCCTCCTCATCCAAAAATAAGTCTAGCTCTCCCATAATGCAAATCATTTCCAAAACTTCGACCTCCTGCCTTATCCAAGCATAATACTGCGTCACCATCTCTGTACACTTCCCAAAATTATAAAGCCACCCCACATTAAACACTTTATCATTCCAATGTACCCTGTTCCCTCTCATTTTGAATACGCCATGAATTCTTCAAATGGACATGGGGGTGACATACCCTGCTTCCCATGGCCCTTTGTCATCCACTCCTACCTGACAGGACCATTCGAGTTCAAATCACGTTGAACAATTACTGCATGTCGAAGTGGTGGCCAGGTGTGATGTTGTGCATCCATGACTCCACTCTTCATCACCCCATCCAAGTGAGAAGCTAACTAATTTTACTATTTGGTTAATTTTTCATTTTTTTTTTCCAAAATGATTGGTTAATTTTCATTTCTTTCCAAAAACAATTTACGATAAAATTATTTTAGTTTAAAAACCAAAGATCATTTATAAACTATATAAAATATTTAGAAATTTGAATATTTATCAAAATATTTGCAGTTATTTATAATTATCATTTTTAAAATTGATAAAATAGCCAAATTTTTTATATTTGTAAAATAAATATAAATATTAAATTTTAAAATTTTTTCTTCATTCAATATATTTCCATAATAAATAATTTATTAAATATAAGTTGGTTTATTTTAATAATAAATAATGATTAGATATAAAATTATTCGATAATTTTAATAATATATTAATGTTTAAGACATAACAATATACCCATTTGTAATTTTGTATTTATAATTAATCTATTGTTTATGATGTAGTAATATCTCCATTTGAAATAGCAATAAGAATTTATGTTTTTGCATTTACAAATATATTGTGATTTAGTACCTATCAATATATTCATTTGACATCGCCATATACCCATTTATATTTAGTATTTATAATTAAAGTAAAAAAAATGATATAAAATTTAATATTTACTCTATAAAAAATAATGATATATTATTTTCACAAGTTTATTTTATTTTATTTATGTGTTTCTTATTCTCAATTTTATTATCTATTTCTTTCTTACTCGCAATTATAGTTACTTGTGTGTTAATTCTAAATCATTAATGCAAAATTGATGATATCATTGTAATTTTTTATACCATTTGCAATATTTCAATATCATTGTTTATCTCACTTTCACTTCCACATATAGAAATTTAGTATTTATTATAATATGTGTAAATATTTATTATAATATTTGTAAATAAGAAATTTGAATTTTTATTATAATATTTGTAAATATTTATAATTATTATTTTAAAAATTGATAAGATTTCAAAATTTATATTTGTAAAATAAATATGAATTTAATTTTTTTAAAATTGATAAGATTTCAAAATTTTATATTTGTAAAATAAATATGAATTTAATTTTTTCTAAATTGATGATGATGATGATGATGATTAATGTCCACTAAGACCTAATTGGTCTATCGGACCTTAAGAGGGTAAGTGATTACTTATGATTCTTTAGAATTTTGTTTCTGTGCTCGAAAAGAATTAAGAGAAGCTTTCCAAGATCACCATACTTTTGTTGAGTTAAGAGGTTAGGAAGGTTGGTAGTGTGATCAATAATTTGAAAATGAGATCTAATATGGGTATAGGTTGGACAATCTAAGAGAAAGTGCTTTTCATCTTCAACCTTCTTAGTGTCACAAAGGTGACACACTCTTTCATCCCATGGCGTTTTATGAATTGACCAATGCCCAATTTCACTATGGAGCTCATGAGAATTTGTTCTTATCTTAGCAATGCTTATTTTTTTCTTTACACTTGGAAAAATAGATAGATAATTTTGATCTTCTAGATTAGGGTTGATTACTTCTTTATAATACCTTAATTTTCTTTTTTCCTAACTCTTTATCACAGCACATTTTTTCCCTAAATTTTGATTTGACGTTTTTTTAATAGTATCTTTATTCTACAAAATGGTTTCTTCCATGATTCCTCAATAGTTTAGCCAAGACCGGATGTCTTTATGCCATCCTTGCTTGAGTCGATGGTGGTGATGACTTGATTTTGAAGAAATTTTAGGTAGCCTCTTGTCTTCCATGTTGTTTAACTTGTTCTTTTACATTAGGTATCTAGTCATATCCATGCTCTCAATGGGGGAGAGACTTGTTTCTACGAGGAGGATGGGATAGGACGTATTTCCTTTAATTTTGAGATTATAGGTTATAAAATTCTTTTGTATTTTCTCTATCTTTCTCCAGGATTCACGAGAGATACTACAGCCCCAGACTTCACATCCATAAAGAATAACAGGTGTAACAAGAGTCTCAAAGAGGATTTTCTTCTTATCCCAACTCCAAAGATCAACTGATTTACAATTATTTTCAAGCCCATAATAAGCTTTCCATCCTCCAATAATCCTTTTCTCAATGCTATAATTCCAATTGAGCTTGTGATGAATATCAATTCCAAGATATTTGTATGAAGTCACTTCCTCCAAGTTGTTGTTGTCATATACAAAGGTATCAAAAGGGATCTTATTGGATTTAATAATTATGACCTTAGTCTTATCAGTATTAACAGTCATACCCATATTGGAGAAAAACTCCTTGAGGATTCTTAGTTGGTTTTCAAGATCATGGGGACTACTTGCCATAAGAACGATATCATCGGCATAAAGAAGAAGATTGATGACTATACCAGTGAGAGTAGGGCCGACACGACCTACTTTTTCCAAGCATTCTTCTAACTTATCAATGTATATGCCAAAAAGGGTAGGGGACAAGGGACAGCCTTGTTTGACTCCGATATTGTAGTTAATCTCTTTTGACTAGCCCTCAGTGTTTTTAAACTTAGCAATAATGTTCTCATACATCCTTATTGAACCAACCCTCAACTCGAGAGGAACTTTTATCTCTTCCAACTTATTCCAAAGGTTTTTCCTAGGAACCATGTCAAAAGGTTTTCTAAAGTCAACAAAACAACAAAAAAGATTGGTTTTAGTATTGCAGAACTCCTCTACAACGATCCTAAAGGTAACAAGATGGTCCATAGTTGAATGATATCTCCTAAACCCAGCCTGGCCTTTAGCTCTTTTACCGTGACTTTCTAGCCAAATGCTAATCTTCTTTTCTAAAATAATTCCATAAAGCTTGGCTAAAATTGAGCTAATCATAATGGTCCTATAATTAGAGGGAATGTTTTTATCCCCATTTTTAAAAATAGGAACAATGAGGCTTTGCATCCAGGGTTTAGGGAAGCCCTGCTTGACTGCTAAATTGAAGAGCTTGTGTATGTGAGGGATAAGGATTGGCCCTCCAATTTTAAAAATTTTAGCTTGGTAGCCCTCAATTTCCTTAGCTTTCCCATTTGCGAGCCGCTTAACCCTGAACTCTATGTCATCTAAAGAAAAAACTTCTTCCTTTGTAGGGACAATAGGAATGGTGTCCATGGAATTAGGGAACTCGTAAAGAATTTTAAGGTAGGAATTCTAGTCTGTTAAGGGAATCCTATTAATTTCTTTAGTATTGCGTTTTAGAATTTGGCTCCAGAACTTCTTAGGATACAACTTGTATAGTTGTGAAAGTTTCTCTTGCCTTTTATTGATATAGTATATTTTTTTCCTTTTAATTAGGGATTTGTACGTATTGATCTTATCGAGTTTTAAGGGCTCATTAGAAGCATCCCTAATGGATTTCCTAGAAATTTTACATTCTTTATCATACCAAGGGTTGGTTGTTCTATTATTCTTTTTATGGGACACCTCAAAAGAGAACTTGTTAATAGAAGTGGAAAGGGTAGTTGTAAAATTA
>JASDQU010439501.1:76382-87096 GCA_032191745.1 Picea mariana
ATTGATTTTCACGCGTGCAGGATCACCGTAGATCTGAGCACACACTTTAATCACCTTTTTGGACCCCCGCCATCATTAAAAGTAGAACTCTTCAGAGCCATAGATCTGGGCACCAAAAGCTTATTCGTAGATCTAGGCCCGATCTTTAATCTCTGGCGTGCAATTCAGTATATGGGGAAGAACTTAGGCTTAATGACCCTTTTTATGGGATTTGTGCACTACTTCCCTTGCTTTTGTCACCATGGGGTTAGAAAAACATTTCACCATCAAGGTCATGCATTTTTCATCGATCATCTTATATATTTTATTGAAAGGAAACTAACTAACCTATGTCCTAACCTACTCATTTTCACCTTTAACCCAGGTTAGACTGTTGGGCTAATAAAATACTCTACCTTGGGGCTATTTGACCAAGATTAGACTGTTTAGTCAAATTTATTCACTAGCTAACCTAATTACTTGGCTAAGTTTAGAGAGTTTAGCCAAGCTTATTCAGTAGTCCTAAATACTTAAATTTAAAATACTTGACCATGTTTAAACTGTATGGATCAAGTCATCATCATTTCATGGGGCTTTATCCATTTTCTTTTATGCCCTCTTTTATTTTTCTCATTTTTTCTTTCATTTCTTTTCTTTCCTTTTTCTTTTGTTTTCTGTTTTCTTTTGTTTTTCTTTTCTTTTCTTTTTCTTTTGTTTTTCTTTTGTAGAATGCATCAATATCTGTAAGTCAAAAGACACTAATGGAACAAAATTACAATCAACAGTTGATCCTATAAATTATAGGGTTATAACAGGGTCCCTAAAGGTTGACTGGTTCATCTGTTAAAAGCTAATAGATTCTGCATAACCGAGGAAAGATGAGGACAAGCCAAATATTGCCAATAAAAAGAGGACAAAATACTAATGGATGAACCTTCATCTATCAGTGTCTGAGGAATGTCCTGACCACAAACCTGCACTGTAATCTAGAAAGGAACATGAGAGGGAAGATGAGGTCCAGTTAGCACACCCTAATCAAAACGGATGGCCTCATTACTTGGAGGGGGTCCCACGGGAGAATGAGGAATACCCCTGACATGGTAGAGTCTGTATCAATTAGAAAAATGTGGGCAGTATTGAGCTTAATCTCGAGCGGGATAGTAGGATCAACTGATGATGGGATCAGATCGACCACCTGGGTTGCATTCTCCAAGGGGATAATGGGGTTAACCGGTGCAAACAAATCGACCCCTTGGGTTTCACTCTCTAGAGGGAGAGTGGGACCGACCAAGGATGGGATCAGATCAATCACTTTGTCAAATGGTTTAACTAAGGAAGTGACCAGATTGACGACATGATCAACCAGACTGATCGACAAAGGGACTAGATTCATCATTCCATCAACTACAGGTGGGTCAAGAGTAAGCTTGCAATAAGAAACTAGAAGTTGAGGCTGTGAAACAGTCATGTCTTCCAGGAATTTTGAGGCTTCTTTCATATGAGGGAAAATATGAGTTAGATGATGCACTTTTCATGACATACATAGGAACTTGGCTCTACATTTCTTCTTCCCAACGATATCTTGACTAGTTGACGGGAGGTCATCAATATGTTATTCATAGGTTGACAACATGGGTTGGAAATGGTGTGTAGACCATGCTTCTATAACCTTGGATAGTCCAGGAAAACCCTTACGAAGATGGCTACCCTTACAAAGATGGCTACCCTTACAAATACTGCAAGGGTACTTGGGATTATGGGTTGTTTGGGTGTTCTTGGCATCATGAACACTCCCATCATGATCAACAGTATCTAGTTTCTTTCCAACATGCCCAGCAGTGGTTGGAATTTTGGACCCTTGCTTATTTTCTTCTTTTTATTCTTCCTTTTCTTCTTCTTCTTATCCACCGAGTTACTAGCCTTAGAGCTTTCACTCAGCGAAGAAGAGAAAATGGAAGAAGACTTGCAATTGAAGAAGGTGAAGAAGATCTTATTGGTGAAGAAGGTGAATGATCAACATGAGGTTGATATTCTTGGGGGGAAGTGC
The DNA here is from genome assembly GCA_032191745.1 of Picea mariana. NCBI lineage: Eukaryota > Viridiplantae > Streptophyta > Pinopsida > Pinales > Pinaceae > Picea > Picea mariana. The sequence continues at coordinate 78,409 of JASDQU010439501.1, forward strand.
TTACAAATGAACCATTAACTGCATTTGGGACTACCTGAGTGGAAAACAACCACACCGACAATCCAATCATTAGGCCTAGAAGGCTCAAAGTAGCAATTTGAAGAAGACCAATGTTTTTGTATGAAGGAAAAACAAAAGGTTCCCCTGGAGCAGGGGTTCCTTCATTGGTCGTTTCAGGAATTGACGCCATTACATATATATCCAACCTAGAGTCTGCTAGGGAAAACAAGCAACACACACTAAAAATATAGTAAGCAAGAACACAAACAAAACTTTCTCCTAATGAACTCACTAGTTGGTGATGAAATCCAACATCACGGGATCAAAGTAAGAATGGGATGAGATAGAGACGGTGGAAAAGTTACATTGACGACCTGCTTAATGGACTTACACCTTGGTGCAAGATACCGCACATAATTGTGGGTATACCCTCCAAGGATCCCGAGTGAGTTTGGCCAACGTCGATTCTAGGTACCATGAAGACTTGCCCCTCCACAGTCACCTTGTGTAAATACCCTAAAGAGATAGGCCACTGATTTTACCAACTACTATAGTGATGCCTGGGGAAATAGTATATAGTCCGATCCAGGCACAAAGGCAGGGTATCTAGCTAGAAATCTACTTGAAAGGCTTCCACTCATCATTGTGGGTATACCTTCAAGAAACCCTCGTAATACATGCAATCTCTACACCAAAACTAACAAAGAAGGGTGAGTAACTCTTCCAGTCTCAATGCGACCTTGTGATTGAACATTTTGTTAGAAGGGCTTCCCGGGACAAAATGTAGCAAGTGGATTTCACCGCTCCCTAAAGAAATATTCTATGTTTGTTTGCATCTTTGGAAAGTTATCTTTCACACCTATTCCAAATCCCTACAACTAATCTAATGTAGGTTTTCTACTAGAAAATATAAAAATGTCTAATCAATTTTTATAATCACTTTATTCTATGGTTGTTGTTACTCAAAAGGAAAATGGCGTGGACAATATGGTGTTTTGACCGCCTCGAAAGTTATGCAAAGATATGAAGATGCAATATCTTCATTTCGATGAAAACTATGCTACGAGAAGGAGAAAACATTTATCATTCCCAAATGCACAATGTCCCAAAATTTTAAAACTCATAAATATCAATATCTTCAAGAAATTATACAAAGAGACTATACACCAATACACAAAGAGACTGTACACCAATACACGATTCATGGGATTTTTTTTCATAATTTAAGACCAAAAAATTCCAAGAATCATGCAATTTCTCTACTTCAAATGCAAGGATGCCCCAAATCTAATATAAAGCAAGAAATTTCAATTTTTTGTTTCAAAGAGACACTAAAACCAATATAAAATCACCTCAAAACAAAAACAACCCAAACTAAGTTTCTCTTTTAACACGATTCATTCAGAAAAAAGAAAAAGAAGCATTCTTTCACTAAACAATTCGAAAGAAAAGACAATGCTTTGTAACTGAAAGACACTCAAAGCAAGAGACTAAATCTTTTAAAATCAAACAAAGAAAATCTCAAAGCCAATCTAACCAAGCTAACAAGCTCAAGAAATTTCCAACCCAATCAAGCTAACTTTCTCCATGAGAGCTCCTCTCCTTTTATAAGATGAAGAGGATAAGGTGAAGAGGTTAGGATGATCCCACGTATGAAGGTCGTCGCACCCTAGCTATAAAGGATGAGTGGCATACCTTAAATATCACTTCCTTATGTCTTTGTTGTCCCTACTTTGCTCCAGTGCTCTTTTGAAATCATATTTGCAATGACACAAACCAACCAAAGTGAAATCATCAATAGTAGATTCAATGAAAACCTAAACATGTGATCAAGGAGTCATGTAATAAAATGAGAATGATTTTATGGAAAAGAAACATCCCACTATATTATATAATGTGGAAGAAAGATACAACCAGATGCCTTGATGTCATCTGGTTCCTTCCAACAATTCCTTTCTTCCCACACACTTCTTTCTCCAAGGATTTTGAGACCATAGATCTGATAGCTACTCACAATCTATTTTGACAAAGCAGAGCTCTAAGCCAATCTAACCAAGCTAACAAGCTCAAGAAATTTCCAACCCAATCAAGCTAACTTTCTCCATGAGAGCTCCTCTCCTTTTATAATATGAAGAGGATAAGGTGAAGAGGTTAGGATGATCCCACTAAATCATGAAAGCAAGTAAGATCCAAACCATTCAGAGGCCACCTCACCATAGAAGCTTCTCCTTCTAGAATCATCGAGAAAATGATCGTTTTTCCCACATACGAAGGCTGCCGCACCCTAGCTATAGTGCATCCTATGGAAAATTTGCACCCTAGCTATAGAGAAAGGTGCGGAAATTAGGCATTTCTGCACCTTGCATATATAGCATCCTATGAAAATCCTCCAAAATAGGGTTCTTACAGAGGAAAACACAACTTCTTCTCTGAGGAACAGTTCTTCTCCCTTATTTCTTTACAAATTTAGGCTACTGACCCCTATGAAGGAAACATATAGGTTTACATCATTAAAAATCATAGGGATGACGGAAATAATGTGTAACAGAGAGCCCCCCAAAGTATGAAGTTAGAACAGAGTGATAGCTAAAATACTTTGTCAAGTGTGTGTAGGGAACAAGGAAAAGTCGATCGGAAACCTGCCAACAAACAAGGAAATATAGTACAATAATATATCATCACTGAGGTAGGCATTCCCATACTTAGAATACAAATGACTCAAAGTATAAATGCTGACATGCGAACATCCATGTCAAGTAATACATTCCATGGCCACTAAACATACACTGTGGATCCATGCAAATATGACTCAAATCTGAACATAGCCACCAAAAATACACTGTGGATCTATGTGTTAAAGAAAATAATTTGAACATAGCCATGAGACATACAATGTGGTTCTATGTAATAGTACAAACTGAATATACTCCAACACAACCTGAATATGTTGAGAAAAGATTTAGGGTCTTTATCTCCACCACTCTGTAGTACAGATCTAACCATGCGAATACATGTGCTGAAGTTGAACATGGTAGAAATATCTTGATTACCGATCATTAATGAATATTGTTAACAAGTGCAACAGAAATCAACATTAATGTCGATGACTCCCAAGGTACTCTAGTATAATCCAATGAATGTGAATCAATGATATGAGGTCGAACACTCGGTTGAATCTCTCGATCATGGGTCAATAATGAAAACCCACTTTTGAAAGCGAGGAAACCTGTCATTGAGGCATGCAAGTTCCAAGGTATCAATTAGTTTATAAGTCTAATTCCTGGATAATTAGTTGAAGTCGACAGGAAAAGACTCGTCACAGGAGGGCCTTAATGTATCCCCTATCAATGACATGAAATGGGTAACACAATTTGATGTAGATCAAAGTAACCACTGATTCAAGACTGACTCAGGGATGGCTGATGCAATAGAAGGCTTGAGGACTGCAGAAATGGCTGACCCAATAGAAGGATTTTTGGGTTGAACTTATTTTTTGAACATATTGATGACACGACAACTATCTTGGAAAAACTAACTCAATAACAGGGATCACAGACCAATTTGTAATCTTATAAAGGAGTATGATCAAGAGATAAGCGTATTTTCCAACCTAGATGCAAGGCGAGTGAAAGGGTGTCATGTTCAAAAATGACTCTTCCATACAATACATGTTTAGACACATTTCTTGACTCTACTACATGTTCCACCTCAAGACTAGGGATATCCCTAGGCCCGGCCACTGAGCTCAAATGTACCTCCCATGAAAGCAAGTGATGAGGCTATAAATCTTCACATCAACTCATTAAGGAGGTAGGAAACTATACGCTCAACTCAAGGCAGATCCAGAGAATGGCGGAGGGATATCTCCATCCACCTCATAACTCATCATGATGAACATCATAACATGGAATATAATAGGGCTTAATGGAATATCCAAGCAAAGGACTCTTCGAGACTCCATTTGTGTGGAGAATCAGGACATTCTCCTTTTACAGAAAACAAAATGTGTCAGGGAAGAAGCTGAGGACATTTTCTGGCGCTACTGGAGGGCATGTGACTCCATTCACACTGACTCAAATGGAGTTGTGGGGGGCATAGAAATATTATGGAATCCAGCTATAGTTATCATATACCAACCCTTTTCCATGATAGAAATGCTTATGAATCACTTCAAAATCATAAGGTCTATCAAATAAGGTATGACTACAAATGCGTGCATGCCTCAAGGTGCACATGAAAAATATCTATTTATGGGAAGAATAGCCATTATCAAGACGCTACTAGGTTCACAGAATTGGTTGATTGGTGGTGAATTCAATATCATCTTAACGTTGGAGGAAAAGACAGGAGGGACCAAATGGCTAGACCAAGACAGTGGTAAGTTTTGAACCCTCATAGATCAACTCAATTTAATAGATATAGAAACTAGAAATGGTATCTTCACCTAGTCCAATTGCATATCTGGGCATCAACACATGGCATGTAGATTGTATTGTTTCCTCATCTCAGAATCGTTGTTGTTGGAGGATCTGATCATCAAAGCCAACATCCTCCCCAAAACTGTCTTAGATCACTAGCCAGTCTTGCTCTGTCTTGACACTAGAGCCATGACCAAGTTCAAACCCTTCAAATTTGAGAAGTTCTGGCTCACTCACAGAGACTTTCAAAATATTTTAAAATTATGGTGGGAGCAAGCACGAATAGACCATGGAACTTGCATGTACAAATTCCAACAAAGGTTAAAAAACTTGAAGGCACAAATAAAGAGATGGAATAAGAATGTATATGGGAACATTCTGGAAATAAAGAAGGAAATTGAGTAATGCCTGGAAACATTGCAAAAGATATTTTTTACTGGGGATAGAGTGACAATCTTAATGATGGAGGATGAGAAACTCAAAGAAGAACTAGAAGAGAGAAAGGATCAGGAAGAAATACTCTGGAGGAAGAAATCCAGAGTACAGTGGCTTAAAGAAGGTTAAAGGAACAACAAGTTCTTCCATAGATCCATAGTGCACAGGTGACACATAAACCAAATCACTCAACTAGAAGATGGTCATGGAAACCCCATCCCGGACCATGCAAGCATAGCAGAGGAATTGACCAACTACTACAAAGATCTCCTAACATAACCCATCAAATACAAAATTCCTTATATTTGCAATATCACTAGACACATCCCCTCCTTAGTCACACATGAACAAAATGAAGCCCTGAAAAGGCCCGTCACCCAAGATGAAGTGGATCAAAAAGTCAAAGAGATGCCCCCAGGTAAAGCTCTAGGGACACATGGATTCACGACAAACTTCTTCCACTATTGTTGGTCGATGATCAGAGAGGAAGTATGGAAAGTTGTGGAGGAATCAAGAACTTCAGGGAAATTTCTCTCAGCCTTCAATGCCACCTTCCTCACTTTGATTCCAAAGGAAGAAATGGTAACACATCCTAAGCAATTTTGACCGATAGCACTTTGCAATGTTATCTACAAAATTATCACTAAGGTCCTTTCCTTGCGCCTCAAACATATATTGTCGTACATTATATCCAAATAGCAAGATGGAGATGTGGAAGGAAGTCAAATCATGGATAGTTTTATCTTTCCCCGTGACTTTATTCCCTCATTGAAAGAAACAAGAACCCCAGGCATGCTCATCAAGCTCAACCTCTCCAAACCTTTTGACAAAATAAACTGAAAATACATGAGCTCCCTCCTCGAAGCCTTTGGCTTTGATAATATTTGGGTGGCTTGGATCATGCAGCTCACTTCCTCAGCCTTCTTCTCTATCCCATTCAATGGACTGCCCTCCCAACCCTTCTCTCCCTCTCAGGTTATTTGACAAGTGGAACCCCTCCCCCACTTCCTTTTTGTTATAATGGTAGAAGGTCTGAGGCACTACATCAAAGCCTTAGTTTAGGAAGGCTCTCTCAAATTCCTACCTCTCCACAACCTCCATCCTTCCCCCTCCCATAGTCAATTTTTCAATGATATTCTACTGATGAACACACCAACCACCCAAGAGGATAATAAGCTTAAAACAATCCTCACAAACTTTGTTGAAGCATCAAGAACTCCCTTAAACCTCAATAAATCACAACTATACTTCTTCAATACACCAGTGTAAATTCAAATCCACATCTCCTAGCTTTTGGGAATCCCCAAGATCTCCCTTTTGTCCAATTATGTAGGTGTTCCCCTCATGGGAGAAACTACATGAAACCTCTCTTGGGACAATGTACTTCTTTCCATCTCCAACAAGCTCAGTAATTGGACCTTTATATCACTTAACCTTGAAGCCATCCTGGTTATTTTAAAGTATGTTCTCCATGATCTGCCAACTTACCTCTTCACTTCTCTAGCAGCCCACCAGTCTGTCATCAAAGCCATCAAAAACCTCCAGCATAGCTTCTTGTGGCATGGGCATCACCCAAACAAAAAGTGGGCATTGGTGGGATGGGATAAAATCTGTAGGCCTAAATATCTATGGGGAATGGGGCTCAAAGATCCAAGAAAAAACAACCGAGTAATGGGGGAAATACTATGGTGGCATTGGCTCAAGCACCCCACAAAACTCTGGGATAGAATTTGGAAAACAAAATATGTGCGCACTAATAGAGAATAACTTCTAATTAGATTCAACGATCAAATTCGGGGATCTAATATCTGGAATACAACTTGGAACAATCAAATACTCATACAAAAGCACACTATCTGGGAGATTAGGAATGGAGAACAATCCCTGGTCTAGCAAGACTTGTAGCAACAACAACCGCCTCTAACCTCTATTGAATACCTCAACCCTATTTATCAACAATGCAATCAAGGGACTCCCTATATGTAAATGACCTATGGAAAGAAAATGCTCTGCATCAACCCTAGCACAAATGGAAAAATGAACCTCATGAATTACACCTTCAGGCAGAGCTGGACCTACAAACCTGGAGGGACTGTGTAAATGAGAGGAAAATCCATATCAAGGAAGAACCGGACATCCTCATATGGGGGCATTCCCCAACAGGTAACTTCTCACCCAAAGATGCTTATCATCTCCAGGAAAATTACCAAGGGAAACCAAAGGAGCACATCTGGAGAAAGATTTGGAATCCAAAGTTTTGGCCAAAACTGTTGATCTTCCTATGGCTTATTTCCCAAAACCGCATACTCACTTGGGACAGCCTTAAAAAATGAGGATTTGTAGGCCCTTCAATCAACCCCCTCTGTCAACAACAAGAAGAGACAATGGAGCACCTACTTAACCACTACAACCACAATGAGGCCATGTGGGACATGGCTGCACAACTACTGCATCGTTCCAATAGGAATCGTGCCAACATCATAATCACCCTGGAAAACTGGGACTCGATATCCTAGCAAAATCCAATCTTATACCGCATCTGACAGTTATTACCAGGCTTCACATCTTGGCAAATTCAGAAAGAAAGAAATAAAATGTTTTTTTTCTCCACTTCTTCGCCACATCACTCAACCTAAGCTAGAATAAAAAACCTGATTCAAGAAATGATGAGAGCTGAGCATTGGACTTAGGAGGACCTTAAATGAAATCTTTGGGAATGCCACATCCTATAGGCCTAGTAGCTAAATATCACTGATGGATCGAGAAACAAGAATACATGTAATACTAAGATCTGTCATAGTCCGTACACTTGCTCCCCCCCTCCCCCAAGTTTTTTCAAACTGAACTTTGATGGTGCTTCAAAGGGGAATCTGAGATCGACGAGATTTGGAACAATCCTAAGAGACTGTGAGGGGGAAACTCTACATTACGTAGAAGGATATTTGTGAATCAACACTAACAATGTTGCAGATATTCGGAGCCTACTCAGAGAGGTCAAGATAGCAATTGATCATAACATATGCCATCTTATAGTGGAAGGGGATTCCCAGATCATCATCCATCTCATCACCAAAATCATTCACAGCTCACACCCCTCGGACGTCTAACCCAGTTGGTGACTATTAGGACTACTAGAAGACATCAGGTCCCACCTATAGTCCCATCTCACTCTCACCCCATTCCATGTGAAAAGAGATGCTAACAAAATTGTTGATTGCCTGGAAAATGAGGGAGTGGATTCTAACGAAGAGATGATCCAATGGAATTCTCAAACCTCTCCACAAACCATGCTATTAGAACATTTTTTGGACATGGAAAGAATAGATTATTTAGTCTTGGATGGGGTGCCACATAGTGGAAGGAGTCCACGCAACCCTCCCATGAATTCTTCCATAAATATGGTTAGTTGTCATCCCTCACCTTAGTCTTGAATGGAGGGAAACCTTAACTACTTCCAGAGGAAGGGAGAATATCTCCCTCATGTCAATTTAATGAAGGTCTTGTGGATTAATGGTGGGAGGTAGGTGAGTACAACAATCATGTACACCCTTGGATATCTCTCTCACACAGCCCTGGATTGCACTATTTCTCCTCTGAGCTTCATCACATTGCTTGTTCTGAGGTATTGCACAGTGGGTTCTCCTAGTTGTAATTCAGTTGATTCTTCACCCCCCTGGCTCAGCCATGCTGAGAGAGAGAGGAAAGTTGAGGAGAGGACCTGCCTGGTACAGTTATGCTGTCAGGCAGAGATGCCTACAGAATCTATAACGGGCATTGTCCATTGCTAGGACTCAACACACTGTTATGCCACATACTCCACCAATGGCCTACGTCA
>JASDQU010439501.1:87146-98046 GCA_032191745.1 Picea mariana
CCTGGCTCAGCCATGCTGAGAGAGAGAGGAAAGTTGAGGAGAGGACCTGCCTGGTACAGTTATGCTGTCAGGCAGAGATGCCTACAGAATCTATAACGGGCATTGTCCATTGCTAGGACTCAACACACTGTTATGCCACATACTCCACCAATGGCCTACGTCAAGGAGGAATTCATGGAGGAAGCTATCAACGTTCCACTAGAATCCCTTCTATACATGGTCCCGAACGATTACTTGTGCCCCTATACTAGCAAAGTTGATACAGGTACTAAGACTTCCATGGAAGGCACCACATGCATTTTTCAGGAGGAATTCCCAAAGGAACTCCTCCACATGGCTCCAGGTGATTACATATAGGGTAGCACCAATGAAGTGGACGAAGGAGCTGTGGCAGACAAGGACAGAGCCACCAACACTATGCATGAGAAATTCCCATCTCAGCGCCTCCACTATTGAATGCAATTCCAGAATACGACCCAGCTCCCCCTAGCCTCTTCTGCCAGGAGTAACTCAAGATCATTTTCGATCTCAGAAGCTACATGGTGGACCAACTTCATCGGGACACCCTCATCAACAATCAGAGTGATATGTTGTTCGATGCATTCTCGAATGCACCGGTCAAGCAAGGATGACCAACCTGTGCGCAACCCTTTGTGATACAGCCCAATGCCGACACTCTCCCTGGAGCTTCGAACGATATATCCCATGCTGCCAATGATTAGTTTTGTGTAGTCCTTTGAGATCCACCAGCACAATGATGGTGTTTCCTTCTTATTATTCTACACTGGTACTCTGCATAATTCATGTCTAGTTTTCTTTTTTCAGAAGTTGTTACTTTGTTCTAGCTTGCAAAGACATCTCTGTCGGGACAATCATCTGCCACCTACTTTGGTTTCCAATTGGCAGGGCATCTCGCAGATTCCTTTTTTGGCCGAAAGTATAATAGGTGGCCACATGTTTCGGTTTCCGCTAGTTTGGTGGAATAGGTGGCACTAGTTTGGAAGAAGAGGTGGCAGACCAATGACAAGTGTCTATTTTGTACAGTGACAACAAAGTAATAGGATTTACCCTTTTTTATTTACCAAAAAAAAATAACCATCTTGTGATAAAGTTATAAACATATTTTTATCAATTGTGTAATTATAATTATTTAAATTTAATATAATATATAATTTTTATTATTATATTACAACATTGATTAATAAATATGGGGTCCCTTGTCCCATAGACAAGGGGGTCTCATACACCAATTAAGTGTCTGGTTTAGTCGTGACCTTAAAAATGGATTATTGTTATTATTATTATTATTTCACCATATTTTATTTATATGTTTTATGTTTTATTTTACATTTATTCATATAAAATGTAATTAACAATGATACAATGTTAAAAAATTAATTTTATATTTTTGTTTAAAATAAACAAGTGAAATTAAGCAAAATTACTTACACCTATTTCTTAAGAACATTTTTATGTAATATAATTGTATGTAATCCAAAGAGAAAAGGTAAAATGATAGTAATTATGAAACACTTAAAACTAGTAATAACCTATTACTTGTGTGTACTCTAAAAGAAAAAGATATACAAGAATGACTACTTAATGCTTTTAAAAGTTAAAGTAGACATCAATCACCCTATTTGAGATGTCCTCTCCACCATACAATAAATTATATGTGATGTTCAAATTTCATTGTAAACACCTTACAACTCAATATTTTCTTGTTAAAAAAAATGTTTTAAAAATATCTAGAAAATTAATTCTTATATGTATTGTTTTTTATTAAAAAAAATTCTTCTAAAAACTAAAATTATATTGTATTTTCAATGAGAAATATTATATATATATATATATATGAAAATATTTTAAAAATAACTAAGAAAAAAAAACTCTTCTTAAAAAACTGTATTATGTTTTCAATGAGTGATATTATATATTTTTTAATTGGTATTTAATTTCGTGTTTTGGGTTTGTACATATACATACTTGGTAATAAAAAAAAAATTTACAACATGTTTTATGATTAATTTTATTTTTCACAAATATTTATCTAACTATGAAAAAAATTGTCGAATATAAATAGTCAAGATAATAAAAGTATCTAATTTTCAAATTTTCCAAATTATATTTTATTTTTTCAAGATTCAATTCAATATATAATATATAAAAATCCTAGAATAAAAGTGTCTAATTTTCAAATTTTCCAATTTATATTTTTTTTTTCAAGATTCAATTCAATATATAATATATAAAAATCCTTAAAAATATGTTAGTAACAAAAAAAATAATAAAAAATCAATTAACTTTAATTTGTGATTTATCGCTATTTAACGAGAGGTAGGTATAATAACAATACCATAATTACCTAATTTTGTTCATCGATTACATGGACATTTCAATTTCGGAAGCTATTTATTTTTATAAATTAAATTAAATTAAATTAACTATAAATAAATTGAAAATAATATAATAATTATAAAAATATAAAAATATATCTTAAAATTATATATATATGATGATGATCATGATTAACCTCCACTAATGCCGAATTGGTCTATCGCACCTTAAGAGGGTAAGTGATTACTTGTGATTCTTTAGAATTTTGTCTCTGTGCTCAAAAAGCATTAAGAGAAGCTTTCCAAGATCACCATATTTTTGTTGAGTTAAGAGGTTAGGAAGGTTGGTAGCGTGATAAATATTTTAAAAATGAGATTTAATATGGGTATAGGTTGGACAATCTAAGAGAAAGTGATTTTCATCTTCAACCTTCTTAGTGTCACAAAGGTGACACACTCTTTCATCCCATGGCGTTTAAGGAATTGACCAATGTCCAGTTTCACTATGGAGCTCGTGAGAATTTGTTCTTATCTTAGCAATGTTTTTTTTTTTCTTTACACTTGCGAAACAGATTAGGGTTTATTACATCTTTATAATACCTTAATTTTCTTTTTTCCTCTAACTCTTTATTACACCACATTTTCTCCTTAAATTTTGATTTGACATTTTTTTTAACAGTATCTTTATTCAGCAAAATGGTTCCTTACATGATTCCCCAATAGTTTAGCCAAGACCGAGCATCTTTATGCCATCCTCGCTTGAGTCGATGGTGGTTATGACTTGATTTTGAGGCAATTTTAGGTAGCCTCTTGTATTCCATGTTTAACTTGTTCGTATACATTAGGTATCTAGTAATAGTCATGGTTTCAATGGGGGAGAGGCTTGCTTCTAAGAGGAGGATGGGATAGGGCATATTTCCTTTAATTTTGAGATTATAGGTTATAAAATTCTTTTGTATTTGCTCTGTCTTTCTCCAAGATTCACGAGAGATACTACAGCCCCAGACTTCACATCCATAAATAATAACATCTGTAACAAGAGTCTCAAAGAGGAGTTTCTTCTTATCCCAACTCCAAAGATCAACTGAATTACAATTTTTCTCAAGCCCATAATAAGCTTTCCATCCCCCAATAATCCTTTTCTCAATGCTATAATTCCAATAGAGCTTGTGGTGAATATCAATTCCAAGATATTTGTATGAAGTCATTTCCTCCAAGTTGTTGTTGTCATATACAAAGGTATCATAAGGGATCTTATTGGATTTAATAATCATGACCTTAGTCTTATCAGTATTAACAATCATACCCATATTGGAGCAAAAATACTTGATGATTCTTAGTTGGTTTTCACGATCATGGGGACTCCTTTCCATAAGAACGATATCATTGACATAAAGAAGAAGATTGATGGCTATACCAGTGAGAGTAGGGCCGACACAATCTGCTTTTTCCAAGCTTCTTCTAACTTGTCAATGTATATGCCAAAAAGGGTAGGGGACAAGGGACAACCCTGTTTGACTCTGATATTGCAGTTAATCTTTTTTGACCAGCCCTCGGTGTTTTTAAACTTAGCAATAACGTTCTCATACATCCTTATTGCAGCATCTCTCAACTTGAGAGGCACTTTTATCTCTTCCAACCTATTCCAAAGGTTTTTCCTAGGAACCATGTCAAAAGCTTTTCTAAAGTCAACAAAACAACAAAAAAGTTTTGTTTTAGTATTGCAGAACTCCTCTGCAATGATCCTAAAGGTAATAAGGTGGTCCACAGTTGAACGATATATCCTAAATCTGGCGTGGCCTTTAGCTCTTTTACCGTGACTTTCTATCCAAATGCTAATCTTGTTTTCCAAAATAATTCCATAAAGCTTCGCTAAAATCGGGCTAATCATAATGGTCCTATAATTAGAGGGAGTGTTTATATCTCCATTTTTAAAAATAGGAACAATGAGGCCCTGCATCCAGGGTTTAGGGAATCCCTTCTTGACTGCTGAATTGAAGAGCTTGTGTATGTGAGGGATAAGGATTGGCCCTCTGATTTTAAAAATTTCAGCTTGATAGCCTTCAATGTCCTTAGCTTTCCCATTTGCAAGCCGCTTAACCCTGAACTCTATGTCATCTAAAGAAAAAACTTATTCCTTTGTAGGGACAATAGGAATGGTGTCCATGGAATTAGGGAACTCGTAAAGACTTTTAACGTAGGAATTGCAGTCCCTTAAGGGAATCCTATTATTTTCTTTAGTATTGTGTTTTAGAATTTGGCTCCATAACTTATTAGGATCCAACTTGTATAGTTGTAAAAGTTTCTCTTGCCTTTTATTGATATAGTATCTTTTTTTTTTCCTTTTAATTAGGGATTTGTACGTATTGATTTTATCGAGTTTTAAGGGCTCATTAGAAGCATCCCTAATGGATTTCCTAGCAATTTTACATTCTTTATCATACCAAAGGTTGGTCGTTCTATTATTCTTTTTATAGGACACCTTGAAAGAGAAATTGTTAATAGAAGTGGAAAGGGTAGTTGTAAAATTATGATAGAGTTATTGAATATTTTCCTTATAAGTTAGGGGGTTTACTTTACTATTTAAATCCTTTAAGAAAATGTGAACTTTACTTTTGTCAAAGCAAAAATTCCTTTGATTATCAGAATTCTCTTCAATGGTGCTCCTATGCATGGGAAATTTTAGAGTTAGGGTTAAAGGTTTATGATCGGAGTGAGGCTTGTGGTCATTTAAAAGGTCAAAAGTTATTATTTGGTTGGAAACGTTGATATCAGATATCACATAATCTACAACACTACTACCTAGCCCATGAATATAGGTCATATGGTTGGAGTTTGGCCACTTCATTATTCCATTGCAAATTATTAGGTCTTGAGAGCTACAGACCTTGGCCAACTTAGTACCAAACAAATTCTCAATTAGGTCTTCAAAGCTTATTTTGTAGCTATTAGATAAAACAAGGTCTTCATCTAGCCATAAAGGATTATGGTTGGAGTCATTACTTAAAAGAGTAGCTTGTTTAGTTGCATTCCTAGCATTAAAGTCTCTTAGTAGGAGGATATTACCTTCATTTTTCAAATTATGAATATCTTGTTCTAAATTGTTATAGGGACAATTTTTATCTAGTTTATTTTTCTTATAAAATGTAGAATTAATAGGTGCAAAATAAAAAATTCTATATACATCTTCTTAGCATTGGTGTCTGAAATTTCCATCCAAATGTATTGAATAAGAGGGTCAATCTTATGAAGTTGAATGTGAGGAGAAATGCTCTTTCTAATATAACAAGCTATGCCTCCTATCCCTATACAGTGGGATTTTTTCTTGTAACAACCCTAATTAATTATTTAAGTATCATGATTAAATATTTGTTTAATAAATATTAGTTTAATAAATTATTAATTTTGACTTTGTTTTATAATATAATTGTATTGGTAGATGGACCCATTTATGGGGGAGGGAGCTCTAGGCCACCTCCTTATGGTAATAGAGTCACACCAAGGACAGTTTCCACGGGTATTTCAATGGAAGTGAGTGCAGCAACCCATTCATCACCAATGACGTAGACAGGTCCACGACCTTCTCAGGGAGTAGCTAGTAGGAGCAGAGGTTCCAAGGGAAGGAACTCATTTCAGAGACCGTCATAGAGCAGTGTGCAGGTTCCATCTCGTGTTAAATGATGGGGATGTTGAGGACCCCATTACCAGTGTGACTGCCCAGAGTTGCAAGAAGGATTTGTGCATAGAGAAGGAAAGGCCTCGATGGGAAGAGCAAGTGGCAGCCACCATATTGATGTAGCAGTTAATAATTTCCAGGTAGAACATCAATCCATGGTGGTGGATTCGTCAGGTATGCTAAATCATATCAATGTTAAAATTTTATTTGATTCTGGTGCTACATATAGTTTCATTTCACCATCTACAATAGAAAAGAGTGGGTTGGTAGCCTATGAGCATGACGACTTTAAACAAGTCAAGATGGCTTCAGGGGAAAAACAAGAGGTAGGGTCTAGCATTGATAATTGTCTAGTATACCTGGGAGTGTGTACTACCAGGTTTAAGGTATACATCACTTCTGTGGGGACGTATGAACTAATCATTGGAATGGATTGGTTAGAATCCCATCGATCCATGGTAGATTGTTTCGCAAAAAGGGTGTTGTGTGTCGACGATGAAGGAAGGTCAATAGAGATCCATGGTGTACGAAGGAAAGTGTCTCTATTCTTTATATTGACTATGAAGGTTAAGTAGTTCATGAGGCAAGGGTGTCAACTATATGTAGTGGAAGCAGTGAATGAAAGGAGAGGACCCTCATTGGATCAGTACCCAATATTTTCGGAGTTTAAGGATGTTTTTCTGAATGAGTTGCCAGGGTTACCTCCTGAGAGGGAGATTGATTTTACTATTGAGATAAAACTTGGTGTAGAACCAATTTACAAGACTCCATATAGGATTACCACGCCAGAACTTTGTGAGTTGCAAATGCAGTTGAAAGAACTACTCGACTTAGGGATAATAAGGCACAGTGTCTCACCTTGGGGTGCACCAGTTATTTTTGTGAAGAAGAAGGATGGTTCCTTACGACTATGTATAGATTATAGGGACTTGAACCGTGCTACAGTGAAAAATAGGTACCCTATGCCACAAATTGATGATCTCTTTGATTAGATGAAAGGAGCGGCAGTATTCTCAAAAATTGATCGGCGCAGGGTATCACCAGTTAAGGATTAAGCAAGGCCACATTCCTAAAACTGCCTTTCGAACTTGGTTTGGGCATTACAAGTTCGTTGTAGTACCCTTCAAATTGACCAATGTGCCAATAGTGTTCATGATCCTCATGAATGGTATATTATGGAAGTACTTAGACCACTTTGTACAAGTCTTTCTAGATGATATCCTCATATATTCCAAGAACGAAAGAGAACACGAGGAACACTTGCGAGTGGTGTTGTCTTTCCTTAGGGAGAACAAATTGCTTGGGAATTTGTCGGAGTGTTCTTTCTTCCAAAAAGAAATTCACTATTTAGGTCATATCATTTCTGGTGAAGGAATATTTGTGGACCCAGAAAAGGTAAAGGCCATTATGGAATGGCTAGTGCGGAAAAATGCTCATGAGGTAAGAAGCTTCATGGGGCTAGTAGGTTATTATCGGATATTTTTGGAAGGGTTATCTAAAATAGAGAAACCCATCACCACTTTGCATTACAAGGGGGTCAAGTATGAATGGACAGAAGAATGCGATAGTGCATTCATCAAGATTAAGAGGTTACTGACTAGTGCACTAATTCTACGAGTGTTGGATATGGAAAAGGACTTAACAGTATGCATGTATGCCTCGATGCAAGGGTTGGGGGCTATGCTAATGCGGGATGGAGGAGTGACAGCATATGTGTCAAGGAAGTTGAAGAAACATGAGGAGATTTACGCTACTCATGATTTAGAGTTGGCAGTTATAATTCTAGCTCTAAAACTTTGGAGGCACTATCTAGTGGGGTGAAACTTTGAGCTCAAAATGGACCATGAAAGTTTAAAACATCTCTTCACTCAAAGGGATCTTAATGCCAGGCAAATGTGATGGAGTGATTTTATGAGTGAGTACAATTTTGGTATTTCATACATCAAGGGAAAATAAAATGTGGTCACAGATGCCTTGAGTATGAGACATGTATTCTCCTTGGTACCCTTAAAAGTCAATCTGAGGGAGCATGTGTTGACACAACTCCTTGGATATAGTTGGTATTTAAAGGTTACTTCAAACGTCCAGAGTGGGAGGTAGTTAGATCCAAAGTATGATGGATATAGCCTAGAAGCAGATGGACTATTAACATATCGAGGAAGGATGTAGATCTACAAAGGTGGGGATATTCGAAGCATCATACTGAAAGAAGCCTGTAGAGCACTTTATTGTGCGCATCCAGGTGTGAAGAAAATGTACGCAGACATGAAGAATATTTTCTTTTGGGTAGGCATGAAGCACGATGTAGTCCATTTCATCGCCAAGTTCCTAGAGTGTTAGCAAGTGAAAGCTGACCACCATCACCCGACAGGGCTCCTACAACCACATGATGTTCCTATGTCCAAGTGGGAAGTCATTTCTATGGATTTTGTTGTGGTTTTTCTGCTCACATCTCATAGACACAATGCCATTTTTGTGATAGTTGATAAGTTGACCAAGAGTACTCATTTTATTCTGGTTAGAGACACTTACGATGTCACTGATGTGGCATGCATGTTTGTAAGTGAGGTCATCCGTTTGCACGAGATACCTAAGAAGATCATTTTAGATAGGGACTCCATATTCACTTCTAGGTTTTGGACAAGCATGCAGTCAGCATTGGGGACACAATTGAATTTAAGTACATCTTATCATCCTGAAATAGATGGGAAAATCGAGAGAGTAAATTAGGTTAGGGAAGAGATGCTTAGGATTTATGTTATGGATAATCAAACCCATTGGGAGAAGTACCTACATTTGGTAGAGTCTGCCTACAATAACAGTTTTCATAGCTCTGTCAGAATGCCACCATACGACGCTCTGTATGGAAGCCCATGCAGAACACCATTGAGTTGGGAAAGATTGGAAGACCGCGTGATAGTTGGGTCGGAATTGATTCAAGAGATGGAGGAACAAGTGATACAAATTAGGTAGAGACTAAAGGAAGCACAGGATAGACAGAAAATTTATGTTGATGCACATAGGACTGACCGAAGTTATAAAGTGGGTAATCAGGTTTTCATCTGTATTAGGCCTAATAAGAGTACCATTCGGTTCAAGAAGGGGAGAAAGTTGTCACCTCTATTTATAGGACCGTTCAAAATCTAAGATAAAATTGGACCCGTTGCCTATCGTCTCATATTGCCACCCCACTTGCATAAAACTCATAATGTTTTTCATGTATCTATTCTACATCATTATGTTGCTCACGAATCACATATACTAAATTGGAAGGAATTGCAGGTATCAGACATGGGAACCCTCATGGTAGAACCATTATGCATATTGGACCGTAGAGTCCGACACTCAGGAACCGTCTGGTAGACCAAGTTAAGGTCCAATGGAACAAGTATAGTCCATGATCTGCTACTTGGGAGGATGCCGAGACATTACGACGAGATTATCCCTCATTTTTTTGACCACCTCGAGAATATATTTCTCGAAGGTTGGGTGTAT
Organism: Picea mariana; assembly: GCA_032191745.1. Classification (NCBI taxonomy): domain Eukaryota; kingdom Viridiplantae; phylum Streptophyta; class Pinopsida; order Pinales; family Pinaceae; genus Picea; species Picea mariana. The sequence goes on from JASDQU010439501.1 coordinate 96,654, forward strand.
GTAACACCACCTTTTGACTTAGACATCTAGGATTACCTGAGGCTTAATCACGTTTATTTTTTATTTATAGTGAAACTATTAATGATACACTTGAACTTTTAAGACGTATGAAATTTATGAATGTTTAAATGTTATTTGAATGATGATGGATATGATGTGATCTATTATGTGAATGTAAATTCTATGAATGTTTAAATGCTATTTGAATGATGATGGATATGATGTGATATTCTATGTGAATGTAAATTCTATGAATGTTTAAATTCTATTTGAATGATGATGGATTTGATGCGATCTATTATGTGAATGTAAATTCTATGAATGTTTAAATGCTATTTGAATGATGATGGATTTGATGTGATCTATTATGTGAATGTAATTTCTATAAATGTTTAAATGTTATTTGAATGATGATGGATGTGATGCGATCTATTATGTAAATGAAAATTCTATAAATGGGTAACGTTAATTGAATTATGGGGATATTATGAGATCTATTTCTAACTTGAAAATTTTGACATTTAAAGTTGTTGGTACATGGATACCGAATTGAGATTATGGTTGAATGCATTTACATGATGATAATGCATAAATATGTCTAAGTTTGTATTATAGACTAATTTGTAGGTCAATGGGCTATGAAATAGCCAAGGGATAATGGTAATAAAAGTGGTTGTCATGACCACCGACCGAGAAACAATATGTTATGAATCTTTGTATGTGAAATTATATTGGTACAAATGCACTGCTATGATATATGGACCAGTGTAGGTTTTTAGGTGGTGAGATTACCCAAACTGAATAAACGATGACAAAATTTCGAGCAACACAGTGCCACTGTATATTCCATTGTAGGGTGTAGACCCTAGTCCTAATAGGAGGGGTGGAGGAATTTCCCACCATGTATCCTCTGAAACCTGGACTCATGGGAGGATGGTGTTAGCTCACACTCCCCTAGACGTGTGATGATGACTGTCAGTTGCCTGTTGGGGAAGCTTGGTTAAGATAGTGACACTTCCTCTTATGGGTTCTATTTGGAGTTAGGTCAATATAGTTGATGCTCCAAGATAGTCCAATAGAGGAAGGATAGGAATGGAAGATGGAAGTAAGTGAGGGAGAAAGGATGAATAGAAATAGTTGAGAGTGTATGGAGATTTTCCTTATGGTGGAATTTATTGTTTTCACTTCTGGAAATAAAATATGTATATATGTATATTCATAATTACTTAATTGAACTAAAATTGTCTAAATAAACATTGTTGAGCTAGATTATTGTAATTAAAGGATTTTCCAAACATTTAATTGGTTTATTATCTTTTATAAAATGAATAGTCTTGTTGATTGGATTGGATGCATACAAGAATTACTATAGGTGTGATAGTTATTGTCATTA
>JASDQU010439501.1:98311-108878 GCA_032191745.1 Picea mariana
GCAGTCAGGATTGGGGACACAGTTGAATTTAAGCACATCTTATCATCTTGAAACAAATGGGAAAATCGAGAGAGTAAATCAGGTTAGGGAAGACATGCGTATGATGTATGTTATGGATAATCAAACCCATTGGGAGAAGTACTTACCTTTGGTAGAGTTCACCTACAATAACATTTTTCATAGCTCCATCGGAATGCCACCCTACAAAGCTCTGTATGGAAGGCCATGCAGAACACCATTGAGTTGGGAAAGATTGGAAGACCGCGTGACAGTTGGGTCAGAATTGATTCAAGAGATGGATGAACAAGTGATACAGATTAGGCAGAGACTAAAGGAAGCACAGGATAGACAAAAAATTTATGTTGATGCACATAGGACTGACTGAAGTTATAAAGTGGGAGATCAGGTTTTCATCTGTATCAAGCCTAATAAGAGTATCATTCGGTTCAGGAAGGGGAGAAAGTTGTCACCTCTATTTATAGGACCATTCAAAATCCAAGATAAAATTGGACCCGTTGCCTATCTTCTCATATTGCCACCCCACTTGCATAAAACTCATAATGTTTTTCATGTATCTATTCTTCATCATTATGTTGCTGACGAATCACATATACTAAATTGGAAGGAATTGCAGATATCGGATGCAGGAACCCTCATGGTAGAACCATTATGCATATTGGACCGTAGAGTCCGACAGCTCAGGAATCGTCTAGTAGACCAAGTTAAGGTCTAGTGGGACAAGTATAGTCCAGAATTTGCTACTTGGGAGGATGCTGAGACATTACGACGAGATTATCCCTAATTTTTTTGACCACCTCGAGAATATGTTTCTCGAAGGTTGGGTGTATGTAACACCACCTTTTGACTTAGACATATAGGATTACCTGAGGCCTAATCACATTTATTTTTTATTCATAGTGAAACTATTAATGATACACTTGAACTTTTAAGACGTATGAACTTTATGAATGTTTAAACGTTATTTGAATGATGATGGATATGATGTGATCTATTATGCGAATGTAAATTCTATGAATGTTTAAATGTTATTTGAATGATGATGGATATGATGTGATATTCTATGTGAATGTAAATTCTATGAATGTTTAAATTCTATTTGAATGATGATGGATATGATGTGATCTATTATGTGAATGTAAATTCTATGAATGTTTAAATTTTATTTGAATGATGATGGATTTGATGCGATCTATTATGTGAATGTAAATTCTATGAATGTTTAAATTTTATTTGATTGATGATGGATGTGATGCGATCTATTATGTAAATGAAAATTCTATAAACGAGTAACGTTAATTGAATTATGGGGATATTATGAGATCTATTTCTAACTTGAAAATTTTGACATTTAAAGTTGTTGGTACATGGATACCGAATTGAGATTATGTTTGAATGCATTTACATGATGATAATGCATAAATATGTATGAGTTTGTGTTATAGACTAATTTTTAGGTCAATGGGCTATGAAATAGCCAAGGGATAATGGTAATAAAAGTGGATGTCATCACCATCGACCGAGAAACAATATGTTATGAATCTTTGTATGTGAAATTATATTGGTACGAATGCACTGCTATGATATATGGACCAGTGCAGGTTTTTAGGTGGTGAGACTGCCCAAACTAAATAAACGATGACAAATTTCTGAGCAACACAGTGCCACTGTATATTCCATTGTAGGGTGTGGACCCTAATCCTAATAGGAGGGGTGGAGGAATTTCCCACCATGTATCCTCTGAAACCTGGACTCATGGGAGGATGGTGTTAGCTCACACTCCCCTATACATGTGATGATGACTGTCAATTGCCTGCTGGGGAAGCTTGGTTAAGATAGTGACACTTCCACTTATGGGTTCTATTTAGAGTTAGGTAAATATAGTTGATGCTCCAAGATAGTCCAAAAGAGGAAGGATAGGAATGGAAGATGGAAGTAAGTGAGGGAGGAAGGAAGGATGAATAGAAATAGTTGAGAGTGTATGGAGATTTTTCTTATGATGGAATTTATTGTTTTCCCTTCTGGAAATAAAATATGTATATATGTATATTCATAATTACTTAACTAAACTAAAATTTTCTAAATAAACATTGTTGAGCTAGATTATTGTAATTAAAAGATTTTGCAAACATTTAATTGGTTTATTATCTTTTATAAAATGAATAGTCTTGTTGATTAGATTGGATGCATACAAGAATTACTATAGGTGTGATAGTTATTGTCATTAGTACATGTGTGAGACTTGTATGTTCTAGCTACACATGCATTTCTTGCACATGTACACTAGTATGTATGAGTTTTATTTGGCTTACGTACATATAATGTTGTTTATTGGATATGAATGTGTGAACCATGTGTCATTTCCCTTGTATTATAAATTGCTTTAACTTCGGGACGAAGTTTCTTGAAGGGTGGGTGTATGTAACAACCCTAATTAATTATTTAAGTATCATGATTAAATATTTGTTTAATAAATTAATAATTTTGACTTTTTTTAAGACTTATTTTATAATATAATTGTATTTGTAGATGGACCCATTTACGAGGGGGGGGGAGATAAGGTGGTTGAGGCTTAATGGGGGGATAAAGTGGTTGAGGTTTAATGGGGGGATAAGGAGGTTGGATAAGGGAGGGTAAAGAAGATAAGGAACGGGGAGGACTCGGGAAGGGGGGACTCTTTTGCGGGGAAGATATATTTTAAATTTATGAGAGAGGGAGAAGAGGAAGGGAGGAACAGTTTGGGGCTGCATTTGTTTTACTGGTTTTACATACAGCTTGCTTGAGGATTCTCATAGGGGCACGTGTTGATGGGAATTTTGGGCTCGGGGGCCAGGAAACCATAAGGAATCCTGGCGCTAGGGAGCCAGATAGGCTATTCCTAGTTTGTTGGGAGGTTAATTAGTTTGGGCAAAGCTTCAGTTCAACATCATTTTGAGGTAGATATGTTTCATTATCATTATTATTATGTTGTTGTTCATTATTGTTATGATGTTTATTATTATTATGCTAAACATGTTGATCATTAGTATGTTGTTCTTTCTTTTAATTCTGCTGAACATTGTTACTATGCTGAATAGTGAACTGAAAAGAAAATATGATAAAATTTCTATATTTAAATTTTTGTTTTATAAGGCTCTATTTGGACAGTCCTTACATTTGTTCCAATCCGACCACAANTCAGTTTAGCATCAGTTTGAGGTAGATATGTTTCATTATCATTATTATTATGCTGTTGTTCATTATTGTTATGATGTTTATTATTATTATGCTGAACATGTTGATCATTAGTATGTTGTTCTTTCTTTTAATTCTGCTGAACATTGTTATTATGCTGAATAGTGAACTGAAAAGAAAATATGATAAAATTTTTATATTTAAATTTTGTTTTATAAGGATCTATTTGGACAATCCTTACATTTGTTCCATGCCGACCACAAGAAAAATCCTTCCATGTTAGGGACCTTAGACTCCTCATGCCCCCAAGTTTCAGCTAGACAGATAATATCAATATCACTCGAGATCCAACTTATCATAGGACCTTTGCGCCATGGAAAGCCACGTAAATTCCAAAAAAGGATCTTGAGTGTCCCAAATTCCTATTTATTATTATCCTTCTAGTCTCTATCCGTAACATTAGCTTTTTGATTTCAAAATATTTCCCATTTTCCTTCTTTCCTCGATTCTTTTACCTTTGGAACATCCTTCCTTAATTCAACTTGGTCTTCAGGAATGAGGTCTTCATTTATAAATATTCCTGAGCCTTTTAAGCTCGGAGATTTACTGAGTATGCTATATTTATGGTCATTACAACTTACTTTGACATAGATCAACCTATATTTGGGATCAATTATTTTTCCTAGCCTCTTTTCTTCTATGAGGCAACTTGTATCAATTTGTGATTTATTTTTTAATTCTTCTTTTACTATTTCTAGTGTATCCTCCTCTTGTTGTTTTTTTATACCAAAAATTATGAGGTTCAAGGCTCTTTTGTTACGCTCATGGTCCAGTTCGATTATCTTATTCATTTGGTCTTTGTTTTCCATATTATTGAGGGTCAGATTGTTAGTTATTTTTTCTTCTAGCTCTTTAATCCTATCTCTCAAGTTGTGATTTTCGTCAACCCCTACTTGTTGGGTTGATTGTTTATGTTTTTCCATTTCTTGAAGTATATCCTTCATTGTCTGGAATTCACTCTTGAACCCTAAGAATCTATCCTCTATTTGAGTTTGAATCGTATCTTAATTTTTTTTTATCAATCATTGCCTCTAGCTCTATTTGGAGTTTTAGGTCTCTTTGTTTACTCTTTTTTTCTAATGTTTCTAACTCTATTTTGATTTTGGCATCTCTCTTTTCTCTTCTCTTTTATATTGATTTCATATAATCTTAAAGGATCTCTAGGATGATTTTTTGGGGCCTCCCCTTCTTAGGATGAGTTTTCGAAATAGATGGTGGAGTGCTCATATTTAGAAGAAGAGAAAAATGATATAGCAATTATTATTATGGACTGACTTTTTCTCTCAAATCAACTTTTTACTTTGATTCAATTTTAATTATATATATATGTGTGTGTGTGTGTGTGTGTGTGTGTGTGTGTGTGTCCAATTGCTAGACCCATTGAAGAAGCCAAAAATAATTTCCACAGAGAAGTTCAGAGAAATTACAAAGATTATTCTAGGTAAAAAAAGTAAAAACCAAAAATTATATAATTGTTTTATAAATAAATAAATCTTTCAAAAATAACTTTTATAAATGTATATAAAAGTAATAATATGTACTACTAAGATAGACATCAAATTGATGTATAAGATCTCCTTTCTTATAGGACAATAAATCTCCCTAGTACATCCATTTGATTACTAAAATCTATTTACCTTTTTTCACTTTAGATTAGAACTTGTGATATATATGACTCAAATAAAAAAATAATTGAAATATATCAAAATAATATAAAATCTATAAATTATTTTAAAAAAATATTCATATATCAAAATTCACATAAAAAAAATAATACTATCAATAATATAATTCCAATGTCAACAATAATAAGATTATTTAAAAAACAATATTTAAAAAATATATATAATATTTTTAATCATATCATTTTTCAATCTTTACATTATCTTTTATTTATTTTGTAATCTCGGATGATCTTTTATTTATTTTGTAATCTTCTACCTATAAAAAGAATAGTACTTCTGCATGTTGGATTTTGTAATCTGGGATGATCTTTTATTTATTTTGTAATCTTCTACATATAAAAAGAATAGTACTTCTGCATGTTGGAGAGAATCATAGAAATTGTCATCTTTATTTTTTCTTATGCACTAACACCTTTACTTCAAAGTTTGCACCTATTCTCATTCTTAATCAGTACTATGTACTATGTTTCATTTAGAAAAAAACTCAAACCATTAATGACTTTCAACAATTACGAGAGTGTGATTGATGGTCATGGAGAATCTATATTACACATTCTTAAATTAATTTAATCTATAACACCATTTTTGAAAATATTTCTTCCATTTTCCTCATAATATAATCAACCACTACTCTTTAATATTTATTTATATGTAGAATGGTGTATCCTCAATTATTGGCTCTTACATCATCGCTCAATTAGAGTAAAATTGTTAAAATGATAAATATTTTAGATCTGTCCCTGTATAGCGAGTTTCTACTAACTAATTTTCTTACACATGATCCAGATCCATTGGAAAAGTAATTTTGGAAAAGTAATTTCAAAATTTGGAGAGTGCACAATATCTCTACACGTTGGAATACATAACATATAAATAATGAACTATTAAAAGATGATATATAGCTACAGCACATTTTTTTGTGGATTGTACTTTAGTCCGAAGTGTTAAAATTTATAAAGATTGATAGTGAATAGAAGTGTTTTTCTATTGAAGAAAATTTGAAACTCTAGTTTTTTCAATTTTCAAAACTAAGATATATTTTTTTCTTGGTTATTTAGGGAATTTGGAAATTTAGAAACAAAATACTGTTTCTGGAATAGATTGCATCCTAGCATAGCAACCAAAATTATCGTATCTTTCAAAGAATAGTCAGACAAAGAGGAAGAAGATAAATTGTCTTTTATCCTAAATCCAATTTATTTTGATGATAACCCAATAATGGAAATAATATGAAAGCTGATCTCTGGCCTTTGTGGACTACTATTACTCTCTTCCTACTTTTCCATAAAAAAATTGATGGTTGCGGGAGACTCCAAGGTCATTATCAACTGGATAAATTCCAAATCCAATCTGAATCTAATTTATCTCAACAACTGGAAAGACAAGATCAAAAGCTTAAATAATAGATTTGAATCTATCAATTTTATGTACGTACATAAACAGTTCAACAAAGTAGCAGACAACCTCTCCAAGAAGTCACTCAAAGACAAAGCTGACTATTTTATGAAGAAAGTGTTGATGGAACTAGTACAATTTTTTTTTACATTTTCTAGCTTGGATTTTTACAGATTTTCCCTTTTTGAAATTCTTTGTATATGACAATAAATGTCTTTTTATATCTTTACTACAATGTAAAAATGTGGAAGAAAGGAAAAAATATAGATTTTTTTAATCGACACTCTCTAAATCCATATATAACATAAAGTTTCATTTGATTCTAATAGAATAGGTGTGGAATCTAATAAAGTAAATTAAGTTTGACAAAATCAATAACCCAAACGCATAATAAATTAAGAAATAAGAAATAATACTATTTATTTGTTCGTCATTAGATAAACTAATATTCTAAAAGTAAATATTAAAATGAAATATAAAAAATAGATGTGGAATTTAACAAATTAAATTAATTTGACAAAATCAATAGTGAGCAAAATAAAAGTCTACTAAAAAAATATTAAAGATATCACATTATTAAGGTTGCTATGAATAATTACTATAGAAACACTATCACTATATTTATTTTTTTCTAGTGTTGAATGTTCATTGTCTACTCAATTTTCTAAGAGGTTTACGTGAAAACTAAAACCAAATTTCTATGTACTAGTTCGATCATAAGGATGATGAGAGTCATAAAAATATCAATCTAACAAAAATCATGTGTCTATATATGGATTTATATAGATACTCTCTAACCAGTTCCATCGATGTTTTGCACTAATGTTACATTATTGGTGACTATTCAATTAAAGTTGTAATTTCTCCTTATGTTGATTAGTTTATTGTAGTTCATTCTCCAATTATAAGATGATTTATATGCCTATAGCTTGAACCCCTTCTGATATTTTGCCTACATCTCTACTTATAGTCCTCTAAGAGTAGATCCCAAATCACAATGTCAAATATGTTAAGGTATTTGTGTTGAATCTCACACACGAGGACAGATAACATGCTATGCTAAATCCTCTTATTAACCTGATATCCTTCCATATATTGTTGTGTCCAAATGTGAAGTGGAAGGTTGTATATCCTTCTAGCACCAATTATAATGTCATATGGATGCCATATATACTCAATGTTCATTTCACCAACAAATTCATTGAAAAATTGTGATGAAAATTTCTCTGAGACCTTATATTGTTCATGCATATGTTATTTGGATAGATAAAATGTATCAAATGTTATTTGGATAGATAAAATGTATCAAATGATCGTTTCTCATGTCATCATGTGTGAAACTAGATATAGGAAACGATAACCAAGATTTGGGCACATTTGTTTTAGAGGTGACCTCTAATGTTTCATAAGATAATCTCACTCTTGTTACACTTTTGGTTGATCTTCCTCTATGTTTGTACCAATGTTAACTAAATGACGAGTTTAACTGAAAATATAAAATTCATTTAAAGTCATGTGATGAAGAAGCATAATACTTGGTGTCCCCAATATTACCAACCAATTTGTAATCATGTGGAAAGTGTGTTCTCATATACCTAAGATTCTAAGCATTTAATCCCCAAATGCATTAGACCCATCCTAAGATCAAACATTCCTCAATCCATGATCATGCTATTTGATATTCCTTGAGAAAAATATCAATATATCATTTATTGTGTGTTTTTATATCTATATTCATTGCAGGTACATCATTAATGGGCCCTCTCTATAGAGATTCCCATGTTCATGTATGAAACCCACATATAAACATCAACCTCAATTTCCTGTTCAAGATTCTTATTGTTCCATTTATCCCATTTCACTTCAACATTCATGTACTATATCCAATCCCATTCAATAGAGGAAACTATGCCATGCACATATGCTAACTAAACGACTATATTATCTACCTTAATCCTAACTAACATGAAATCAACATTATCATCATGAAACCTAGCCACTAGCAGTGAAGGATTTTTCAAACATCCACCTTAAGGTTTCCATCAATTACATCATTCACCATTGCACAATTCCTAGGTTTCAAGTTCCTAAATTAAGTCAACATGAAAAATGTGAACACCAAAGGCCATGGATGACATTTCTTAGAATATTATACAAGGTGAATGCATATTGTTATGATCAGAGAAGATAATTGTTTATGAGTGTGAGATATTAGTATGTGAATATAGATTCCATATATCAGTTAATATATATTCTAAGGTAACCCAATATACTCAATATGTTGTATTAATCATATCAAAAAATCATATAAGGTAACTCAATACACTCAATAAGTTGTATTAATTGTATTGTCACCATCAACATGAATCCATGAAGAATGACAAGTCGAGAATGTAAAGTCTCCGGTGCAAAAGGAACTATCTCTTTCAAAAGGCTTGATCGAGAAGGATGATTCCTTGTATTATTATTTTTCCCATCAAGATGGAGAATGCTCAAGGATGACTGAAGTAAGGATAACCTCAGATGAAGAGATCCTTCATAAGCAGTTAGTCTTACCTTCCATCCCAAGGAAAAGTATCATATGTAATACATCTCGAGGAAGAGATGTGTATTTTGAAGAGGGAGTGAAGACATTTCTCACTAGTAAGATAGGTAAATGGTCTATTTATCTATGTGCTTCCTATGGAACTAGTAACCATGATCTGGAAAAATGTCGAAGAAGACAATCCATGCAAAAAAATCCATCTAAGAAGAAGGATAAAGGTAAAGGTCATTTCTGAAAATAGATGAAAGGAGGGAATTGTTGCATTATGTTGTCATTGATGTCAAATTATTGATGTCAAAAAGTTGATGTCTTGTCATAGTATCATTGATATATTGATTTATGGACTATGTTGACATAGATGTATTTGATTTCAAAGATGACAAGTGGTGTCATAGTGTTGTATTTTCATGGATTGATGTATAAACAGGATGATGTAAATGTTGGTCATTGTTTTCTTATCATGGCTGATAGGAAGTACCAAATGGATGAACTCCAAAGTGGTCCCCTTATGGTGAGATCCCTCATGGGAAGACGCTTTGTGAAGTCCAAATGGTTAAGTGGTTGATTCATCCTAGATGTGTGGTTAAGGAAACAAAGGTTGATTGTGGAATAATGTAATGAATATCAATGAATTTGTAAGTGAGTCTATTCTATATGTATAGTGTTCGGCATGCCATTTCTGATGATATGTGGAATATCCAATAAATACTCACGGTTAGAGAGTTATGGCCANAAAGGTCAAAGAAGTAAAATTATTCTAGAAGCTCCTAGAAGAAAGTTGACTAGTGAAACTAGTTAGTCATGGGTTAAGTGGTTGGAACAAGAAAACAATAAAAAATAAATTAGTTGCAACTAGAAGTGGAGAATTTAATATTTGTAGCAAAGTGGATTAGAGTTGGACAAAGTGTTTATAAGTGGTTTAGCCCCAAAACAACAAAGTTGGTTAGATGATAAACCCTAGAGGAAGCTACTTAGAAAAGTATAAATAAGAGAGAAAGGATCTCTTATGGGAGTGAATCTCTTGAGCATATTGAATATCTATTTTTGGTGAAAACTTCATTGCAGGTACTCATGGATGCATCACACAAATACATTTGAAGCCAAAATATGATGGCTAATTTGTCTGAAATTCAACAGTTACGCATCTAAAATTCGACGAAATTATTGTTTTTAAGCATCGGTGGGTTGTGGTCAGTTAGTCGACACATAATAGTGGTCATTGGTTATCCAACTTCCTTTATTGTTCGATCATTTTTCCCCATAGGGATTGGATATCAGACTTCGTAGGGGGCGTCGGACCTATGGTCTGGCCGTCGGATGAAAACTTCATGGAGTTAGACCATCATTTACATTGGGTAGTCGGATATCCAAATCCGTAGGGTGTCAGACCTATGTCATTGTCGTCAGATGCATAAATCATGGGGTCAGATATCCAACGACACTATATTGATTAAAAAAAAATTGGACTCCCCACATATTTCTATCAAATCTCCTATCATCATTTGCACCATTGATATAGGTGGATATCGATGGCCACCCACCTATTCCACGGGCTCAAAAAACATTTTTCCATCTTGGCAGTTTTTTGGTACTTTTTTGGGTTCCAAACTTTTGGGGCCATTTTGAGGCCCTAAACGATGTTTTTTTGGGGACTTGGGGCCCAGGAGTCTACCTAAACCACTCACCTAGG
>JASDQU010439502.1:26222-38470 GCA_032191745.1 Picea mariana
TAATTTTGAAAGAAAAATAACAAAATTTGTCGACTTTAATATACACACACACTTTAAAATCACATTGCTAATCAAGATATTTTTCGTGAATGTGAAATCAATCATAGGTGTGTGATACTTACGAGTACTTCTAGCTTCTAATATTGAAGGACTTGGGAATATATGTTTTTCCCTATATTTTTTGCATTTTTTAATCTCTTTGACATACTTTCATTTCACTATCCAACTTTCAACATTGTAAGACTTAGGCTCTCTCTTGAATTTAACCCCTATTTCCATAAATAGGTAGCTATAGAATCCACCATTGGAGCACCCCACATATATAATTTACCATTGGAGCATACTTGTAAATAAACTAGTTATAGCTATCAAAGGAATACAATCTACCTTTGTATTCATCATTAAAGAAGATTGTAAAACAAACTTCAATCATTTTCATTAAGGTTTAACAATAGAAACCTAGCATAGCCATATTACCTTGAATTATGGATTCAAGTAATGTCATTCCCAAAAGTTGCAACTGTTGGACAGTTGGTTGTCATTGATGTCAACCCTTGGAGAGTGATCTTGGATATTGATGTCAATCCTTAGAGATCGATGTCAACCCTTGGATATTTCCAGATATATTGGACAGTGAAATTTGTATCATCAAGATTGATGATGATTTAGTTGGGTGCATTTGATGTAGTCTACATGTATCTCCGAAGCTGTGGTTATGGAACCCAAAGTTGGTTGAGGAATATGGACACGAAGGAAAGTGAAATTACAGGTAAGACACTCATAGATGGATATTATTTGTTGTGCAGTTTCTGGTGATATGTGTTACATCATGTGGTTCCTCACAGTTAGGGAGATATGGCCTTGTAAAGTTGGAAGCCCCAAAGAGTGGTCAAGAAGCCCCTAGTTGGTTACAATTCTTAGTCAAATGGCAAAGTGGTTGCAATAAGAAATCCCTAAAGTAAGAAGAGAGATTACTATGAAAAAATATATAAACACCTCAAGGAGTCTCTCATAAGTACATACACACTTACAATTGAATATCTATCTTGTGAATATTATGGTCTAGTATTGTGATCTTTTGGCTAGTTTGTGACAAAATTTTTCTGAGGTAGTAAAGGAAGGTCAAAGGTGAAAGTCTCGAAGTTGCAATAAACATGAGTAACCCTACTTTCTGAAGTTATCCATGGGTCACAGTGGACAAAGTAGCAGACATTCGTGGGTCACAATGGACAAAGCAACGAACATTCACGAGCCACAATGGATAAAGTAATAGACATCTGCGGTCACAATGGAGAAAGTAAAGAACATCCACGGATCATAGTGGAGAAAGTAGAAGATTCTTTTGAAAAGGATTGAAGAAGGTGCCATATAGTTGATTCTGAAGTTGAGGAAGGTTTGTTGGTCTGAGATGATATACACCATGTCCTCTTCATGAGTAAAGGTATGTTTTACATGTGCTTGTTTGAGGCTTGTTTCATGGATGGTATGGCACATGCTTAAGGAATGTCGTGGAACCCTTGTGGTACATGGTACATGGTTGCATATGGTTGAGGTGATATCGATACATGCTTGACACATATTCATGGTACTTATTACATGGATGTTATGGTTCATTGTTAGAGGCACATTGTATTGGCATATGTATGAGGGACATTCCTTGGTACTTTGTTGAGGCAATTCATTGTTGATATCTTATGGTACATGGTGTATGACATGATTTAGACATATCATGAGTGATGTCAGTACATGCTTGAGGCACATGGTTTGAGCTATATCTTGGATGCATGTCTTTTTGATGTTGGTATAATACTTGTTGAGGCATATCTTGGTTCTTGGTTTGGCACATGATTGAGATGCATGATGGACACTTGATGTTGGCATACTTTATGTGTATGGTTGGAACATGGTATGGTATAGTATTGATACATGGTATGGAGTTTATGTACATTGTTGATGTACATGGTTGAGGAATATGGTACATGTATTGGTGCATGGTTGATGCATGGTTTGGTACATGTGTTGGTGCACGATTCGGTACAGGTGTTGGTGCATGGTTGATGCACTTGTTGTGGTACAGGTTATGGTATATGGTTGATGCTTGGTATGGTACAAGTTGATGTTTTGATACATGGTTGAGACACATACCTTGTGATGGTATGTTGGTGATCTTGGTACATGCTTGGTAGAGGCATGTGTTAGTATTGTTTGACATCTAGTTGAGAGGTGTCATTGGTATATGATCCATGTGAGAGGATATGGTTGAGTATCGGTGATAGTAAAAAGTTGGATAGGTTGATGAGTGACAAGTTGGATACAGTGACATGTTACATGTTTATGTGATAGAGGCAGTGATAGTGATAGTGGCAGTGATAGTGGTAGTAATTGTTGATCCAGATTATTTTCAGCACAAAATGAGAGAGGAGATATAATAAAGAAATGTACATATATATCTCATATATCCAATAATATAATATAAATATACCAGAGATGAAACCATAAACACAGAGATATAGTAATACAAAATTTCTATTCATGAGCGAAATGTACAAAACTATATAAATACATAGTGAAAGACTCACTATAATGGTGGCAACTTATCTCCGAGAAGAGATGTGAAGGCTACTCACATTCGCAAGAAGATGATAAAAATGAGGCTATAAAGGAATCTTTTAACATAAATAAAATCCCAGACCCCAACCCCGAAAGATGAAAATCCAATAGTTTTGTGGACCCTGTTTTGGGTAGTTTGGTGTATCAACTTCCCAGGGGTGTACCTTTGGCATACGATCTCTGTTTGGGGTGCACGATAGTTCGTTGGAAATGTATTGACAAGGATATGCATTTTTGGGGCTCAATTAGAGTCTTAGGCTATCATTGAGGTGATCTATCTTGAAAAAACTTCATTTAGGCCCTCAAAATGGTCCCAGAAGTTTAGGAACTGAAAACTTGCTAAATATAGTAAGTTGCCAGAAGATTGTTTTGTGTCAGTTGGAATAGGTGGGTGCCATTGATATACACCTAGATTAATTGTGGTAGTGATATTTTGTCTACACTTATATTTCAGGGCGACATAACAGGGCAAGGAAAGGGGGTTGTAGCCTCCTTCCGATTAGTGTCGTAGAATCAAGGAGTTGGAGCTTCCTTTAGGTTGGAGCATGAGAACTAGGTGGTTGTAGCCACCTTTTGGTTGGAGCCGGAGAACCCAGGGGGTTGTAGCCTCCTTCTAGTTGGAGCCATAGAATTCAGAGAGTTGTAGTTGTGTTCAGGTTGGAGCCTGTAAATAAGGGGTTGTAGCCTCCTTCTAGTTGTAATTGGAGAATTGGGAAGTTGGTGCTTCCTATGAATGAATTCTTGATATATATATGAAATCATTCTGTGGTTTTCTGCCATTTGGTTTTCTACGTAATTTTTTTTGTACTGTGTTCTTGATGTGATGTTGATGTGATGATGCTTATGATTACATGCTTATATATATTGAATGCAATCATAATTGATACATTGATGATTAACTGTTGAACATTGTTGATAAAGTGAAAGAATATATATTGTGGTTAAAAGTGGTATAAAGTTTTCATATTGATTCACCCCCCCTCTCAGTATTCCAACAACAACAACTCAACATACAAGGTTAACTTCTTAAGTATGTTTCCAAACAACTTGTTAAACACGAGTTCAATGTTGTTATAAGATTTGATATACTAGTATCAATCATACACAATGGATCAACATCCATTTTCATTCATCTTCCTATGAAAACCATTCATATGGGATAAGGAAGAACCGTATAGGGTTTAGGCCATCACAGGGATGAAAAAAATGTCAAGGGTGTGCATTTTTATAGTGCAGGTGTGCATTTTTCATTAACAAGATGTGCATATTTCTCCTTACTATGTAAACATGGAATCCCACAAACTCAACGTGCATTTTCAACTTGAGGTGTGAATTTTTCCCTAACAGGGCATGTATTTTCCTTAATAACCTATTTTCATGTAATTTCATAAGGTCAACATATAATTAGCAACACAAGGAATTCATTTCTCTTCCTAGGGTGTGCATTTTTCATCATGCCCTATTTTCATGCATATTTATGCATTTTTTCATTTTATGGCATGCATTTTTCACCATGGGGCATGCATAATTGTGGTAGAGAAACTACTCCGCAGACAAAGTAATCGCTCTCTTGCTATGGTTCCCTAGAGCAAGACAGAATGAAAACAAATGGTGACTAAAATTCTCTAGGATCACTATTCTATTTCTTTGCAGGAGGGTTAGATAGAAAAGAGAAAATGTAGTGCACCTTATTCCAACGTTTGTCCTCGCTAATCCAATCCAAGTAAGCTCCAACCTAGCAGCTCCTTTGGTGAAGTTGATACCTACAAGCACAAAAGGAAACAAGACTTCTTCTACTATCTCCTAGGATTAGATGAAAATAATCCCACTTGATGATTTACTATGAAGAGATCAAAAGCAAAGAATGAAAAAGCAATCATAAGAGAACCAGACCAAGTTATATTGATAAGAATATGGAAAGTTACAACCTTTGTGTGGCGTTTTTTACCTCCTGATCTCCTTCTTCATCCCTTAGATGAAATATTTTACTCTCTAGCAAAGGTTTGGCTCTTTCGCAGGGAATCATAAGTTTGGTACATTATTCATCCTCTTCCCCCTTTTCCACTGATGAGAGTCCTGGTTATATAGATGCATAGGAGATTAACCACTTAAGATAAATTAGGGACTTGGTTGAGGAAAGAATAGATATTAGTAAAGGATGAGTTATCTTCATGGTTATTATTGCTTCCAAGATAGGATATAAGGAGACTCGAACCATATCTCGATGAAAACAAGAAAACAAAACAAGAAACATCCAGAAAGTCCTCGAAAGATGCCCCTAAATTAATGGGATTTGAGCTTATCAATATAGTCTCTCCCCTAGAAGGACAGATAGAGCGATCAAGTCGCTCCCATAACATTGTTTCAAGAGTATGGTCTCTCCTCCATATTGGAAATGGGAGTGACCATGGTCAAAATGAAGCCAAGACTGAGTGAAAAAGGCCAAATTGTCAGCGATGTTTAAAGGTGTCTTATTATTCTTAATGATCAAGGGTATGTAATGCATCACTCATGCATGGTGATGTGGAAACACTTAGGAAAAGTGTGACAAATAAGGTACAACACTTAGTAGAATGTACCATGTCATTTGTGACACTTGTGGCACCGAGCAGAGTGAAGTGCGACACTTAGAAAAGTGAGGTGCAACACTTACAACACTTAGTAAAGTGGGACAAAATGGTGTATAATATATGCCCACCAAAGTGTGAGATCAAAGGAGAAAAACGATGGCCGAAACAATTTGTAATAATGTGGAATCAAGGGACTGAAGTCAGAAGATCTATCAGAAAATCAAGAAAACATCCATCAATATACATACATCATCCTTGAGGTAGGCATACCCATACTTGGAATCATCTAACTCAAAGCATGGTCACTAACTAATACACTATGGATTCATGAAATAACTGACTAAGGATATGGCCACTGAACATACCGTGTGGATCCATATCTCCATGACTCGATCAAAATGTAGCCACGAGATTGTACACAGTGGAGCTACAACATGACAAAACATAGCCACTGACCAATACAATGTGGATCTATGTCACAATATATATAACAACTTCATAATCTCCATCGCAACTTGGGAAAGGAAGATAAAAAAATGATTGTTTACTGGATATTTCCCCCAGGGTATTCAATCCCGATCCTGAATAATACGAATCTAGCCATGTGAAGAGAGGTCTTGGCGTCAAACATGGTAGAAACCATTTGATTACTGGTTAATGATGTAAATCATTAAAACGTGTGAGGGAAATCACCAATGATGACAATGACTCCTAAGGTACTCCAAGTACATTCCATCAAATGTGAATAGATGATATGAAGTTGAACACTCATGGAATCAATTGATCAGAGGTCAATGATGCAAAACCACTGTCAAAAGTGAGGAAATCCGCCATTGAGGCGTGAAGGATTCAAGGTACTAATTGGTTTCTAAGTCTAACTCCTGGATAATGTGCTGATGTCGAAGAAAATAGACTCATCGAAGGAGGGCCATGATGTATCCCCCCACCATTGACATGAAACGAATAAGGATAGTGATGAATAGTGATGGATCAAATGATGGTGAACTGACACAAGGGTGAAAATGAAGAGGTTGACTTCCCTTGAACATATGGTGGCATAATAGATGACTTGGAAACATTGACTCAACAAAGCATGAAGACCAAGTATGATGATGTGACGACAACCAATGAAGGAGTTGAAAGTGTAAGACAACGCATGGAATGAGATGACAACCAAGGATTCTCTTTTGAAGGAGTCAAAAGTGTACGACAACACACGAGATTCAAACAAGTTCCATGTCCAAGGGCGACATCAAGCTACCATAATAAAAAGACTTGAACCACTTCTCAAATTTCACCCCCATCTAGATAGGCGAGTACCTATTTTTATTTTAGCGAGCTCGAGAGGATAACAAATGCTCGGTTAACTCAGCTTCGATGAGTCCCATATTCACATGTTTAACAAACCTGAAGAAGGAAGGGTTCAATCCTATATGGGTCCTTCCTTGTGTAGATTTTACGAGTCTAAGGAAAGATAACTCGATGGTATTTTCATATTTTGAGAGTCTGAAAATATTCGATAAATAAGATTCCACAATGGAATTTTTCATAAAGTTAGTCCTCAGGGTCCGAAAACTATAAAACGATACCTAGAAGAACTCTTCTAATCATGCTTGACTAAAGTATTCCTTTTTCATAATTAGTATAACGAGTTTGAAAAAGGGGAAAAATATCACTCGAAATATGCCTTTATAACCTTTTAATGAGTATGAAAGGAAACAATTTCACTCGGGAATCTTGCATGTTTAGAGATTCTAAAAAGAGCTTAAAGGAGACTCCAAAGAGTTTTTTTTTTATAGATTTTACGAGTTTGAAAAAGAGATAAAAGTATACTCGGTAACCTATTCTCATGTATTAAAAAGCACAATAAATAACAAATAATAAGATTGGTAACGTATTATCATGTATTTACGAGCACGAGAAAGAACAAAGACTGAGCTCGCTTATCAGTTTCATTTTTACACAAGCTTGAAACAAGGTAAAACTATGCTTGGGTAGGTTTAATTTTTTTGTGAGATTGAAACTAGAAAATAAACAATGCTTGAAACTTCCCAACGTAAATTCCAAAGGTTTCAAGAGATACCCATGGGTGGTTGGTAATTTTTCCTCATCTTAAGAATCTAGGGGCTTAACTCCAACATGAATCCCAGGGGATAGAGACATGTCCCCAAGCTTTGTTTCATCCACTAGCTCTCTTTTGTCGCCAATTTATATCTCCAATATAACTCTTAGTTACTAATAGGAAAATGTTGACTAGAGAGGGAGGAAAATAAAGGATTAACTATCCAAGGTGAGTGAAAGGAAGGTTCGGGTACAAGATCTAATGAAAGACTCAACTTAATGGGAGAGGTATTTGTTTCATTTTTTAACGATCTTGACAAAGGAAAAGAACTATTATCACAACCTCTGGGTTTTATTCCCAAATCTCTGTTTCATTTTTTTTAACGAGCTTGCTACAAAGAGAAAAATTATGCTCGCAGTCATCTGTTTCATTCTTTAAAGATCTTGACGTAGGAAAAGAACTATGCTCGTAGACCTCTACTTGATCATGGCTTCCAAGAGGAAAATGCTCTAGAAGGAGTACATGTCAAGGGACAATCCTTGATCATGGATTTCAAGAGATCTTCGCTATATGGAAAAACTACAGTCTGGAACGAATACATGTCAAGGGCCACGATAGGGGTAAGGAAATCAAGTTCTAATAGCCCTATTGAAGAGATCACCATGTCATCTACCAAATATAAATCAAAATAAGGGAGAGATTCCTTCTCATTCGGAGTTGAATCATGGGACAAGTTGCCACATAATTAAACCACGGCGAGGGCGACACCACTTTCATATAAGGACCATTTAGGGAAGTTGAATGGTTAGCTTTCATATGAGGGCCAATGAATGAAATTCGGTTTATGGTCACCATGTTTCCATTTTGAGGGAAGCACATCAAGCGAAAAATGGTGGACACAACATCCTTCATAGCATAAACATAGTCTTGCCCAAGGAGAAAATTAAAATCCAAGGGTTTGTGGAATACGATCACATCAATAAAGACAATTTTCCCTCCCAAAGTAACAGGAAACTGAGGAAGGATCTTGAAAGTTTGACTATCCCTTCTGTTAAAATCCAACATATTTTGCGTCACTGGTGCAAGAAGAGGAGAACCTAAATATTTCCAATCAATGGAGGATAAGATACTAATGGATGCACCCTCATCAATAATAGTCTGAGAGATGTCCCTACCACAAACATGAAAAATTGATCTGGAAAGGTATGTAGGAAGGAAGACGAGGTGTAGTTAGCACATTCCAATTGAAAATAATGAATCCATGTTAAATTTAACTGACCATGACTCCATGAGTGGGGAACATGTTGGAACTACCTCTAGGCTGATTGTTACAAGTGGAAAATTAGTGATTTGGCCATTGGCAGCCCTTGGAAATCAGGGATTTAGAAAGCTGCAAAAATTCCCAAGGGAGGGAAAAAGACATAGGCAAATTGATAAATAGCATATGTGAGGAGGCAGGACGCTGCCAAGTATGTTGGGAAAGAGACTATTGATTTTTACTTGTTGTTATGAACACTACTGAGTGAGTGTGAAGCAAGAGGAATCTACTGGAATTGAAGGACATTGCAGATGAGGAGTTCCTAGTTCGCTCTCATGGATTCATGGTCAAGCTAGGGGGTGAATCAAGCAAGTGATTTTGGCTGCCTATTCTACAGTTGGGAGGAACGTGGTTGTTCCCTTTGTCATTCCGCGAATTGGTTCAGATACATTAGATTGCTCCTTCTTTGCTTGAATGATTTTGGGTAATATGATATTATGCATCTATTGGTGTTAAGCTGAAATAATTTCCATGGATGATATATGTTTTTTTTTTGTATGAAGTTACAGTCAAAAGTTAAATCTCTAGGCATAATTACCTATGTACACCTGAACTTGAAAGAAGAGATCTATCTACAAGAGTATGCTCATTTCTGTAACCAAAATATTAGGAAGATCTATCCATAAATATTTGGAGTTGAGCAATTCTATATATATGTTACATATCAACATATATATATGATTACAGTTTATTATTTGCTGTAGGAACGATTGTATCTATATGGTTTCTGTAGGTCATATATTGGATAATCATCTATTCTATTAAGGAATATACTTATATTACTACTATATTGTGACTCATTGTCATCACAGGTTCCACGTACAAGTGTACGGGTTTATAAACAACACATATTGTCTGTAATGGTAATAGAATTGAATCTGGACAGTGAACTATTTTACAAAACCACTGTGTTTTTTGTCATGCTTAGGATAGATCTATTCTGCTTGAAGCATTAAATTCATCATGCAAATTTCAAAACTTGAAGTCCTGGAAAATCTTCTACCTGTCATAAGATCATCATGAGCCATACAACTTTAAGGGTTCATTTCTGTAGTGGATTTTCAAACCTGTGTAAACATTTGTAGAAAACTGGAACGAATTTTCAAAAGTATTATATCCTTTTTTTAACTGTACAGATTTAAAGGCCTTATTAATTTAATAAGGGGTTTACGAAGTATCAAACAAACTTATGATTGTAGTTATGAATATATATATGTTAATGTTCATTCGGTAATCGTTATAACAGATGGCATAGAATTAGTAGCATACAACTGTAAAGGATTACGCCAGAATCAAAACACGGAGACATCATTCACGTTACACTGATAGATTTTAGACTCTTCTGAATAACCAAGGATTAATATTTCGGCTGCACCGGCTTGACAAGGAAATGATTAACTCAGACATTCATACGTTCAAAAAATTAGGTACTTAGTTCCAGAAATTGGAGTACACTTGGGTCGAACACAACAGAAAGATAGGTCTAAACTATTACATATCCAGGATAAACATTACAAGAGAAAACACAAGTGTTTTTTATTTACCAACACACTTATAGGTATGTTGAGGATCTACGATGCCAAAAACGAATTGAAGTAAGGCTACAAGAGATGGAAATAAAATACCATTCACAATTCATTTCATTTCAGAAATGTCGAGAACACAGTCCCAGTATAGGAAAGAAATCAGTCATATTTTTTCCTTCGAATAATACTTAATACAAGTCATAGTAATAAATCGATTCAATCCTTGGGTAAATATAAAATTTAAGGTTGACTCTCGAAACTCGACTGTGAGAAGGAGTAACGAAGTTAAAAGCTAACACACAACGAACCAATTACATAAATGGTTCCTTAATTGAATTCTTCTACCATTAACTGTCTGGGCCTTCTTGGCAGGGGAAAAATGGAACCCGAGTACCTATTAAGAGGGGGTGAAATATTTGAGCGTGTGTCCTCATGTGGTCAAAACCCCTGCACAGATTTGCAAGAAACACCCTTAAAGTTTTGTTCAACAGAAATACAAATAAAATAAAAAAAAGGAAATGAGCAATTTTAGGAAAGAGTTCGCCAAAGTAATACTTAACTTAAGTAGAGGGATATGATTATCCTTCACCTTCGCCAGGAGCCGCGTATTTCTCCAGACCCAGAAGGGGAAGAGGATTCCTAAACTTCTTGATGGGTACCCTCACAAAACCAAAGGGGCCCATCATTAGCATTAAGAATCAATGAATAACTGAAACAAGAATAGATCCAAGAACCAATACACGAATGCTGGAACATGACCAAACTGAATAAAAGCATAAACTCAAGATCCATCTTACAGAAATATAAAGAAACAATAGAACATAATCAATGATCTATCTAACACTCTGCAAATAAGTTTTAAGTAAATGCAAGGTCGACACGATGCCAATACCCCAAACGCGTATGCATGGTAAGACGCTCAGAAAGAGCAAAGAGGGGCACACATAACTTAATCGAAGATATTTAACTTCAGTCAGAGTATAATCCCTGCTTAAGGGTTTGGTCAACTACTATTCTTTCTAGGAGATTCTCAAATAAGGAAAAATCACAGTCTTATGAGTTATCGAAGAGTATTTGGGATGGACTCTTGCTTTTTTTCACAACCCAGATAGAAACAACTTGCCAGAGAGGTTCCAAAATAAAAAATAAATAGGCTTAGCATACAGGCATGTGTAAGAACCTAACCCATTTAAACATACGATTTTCTTTTTCGACGAAGCATAACCGAGAATAGTAATAAAAAGAATGGCGAGTACAGGAGGAGGGGAAGAAGGGCCTACATGCAATAAAAGGGATAATACCAGAATAGTAAGCCGAAAAAAGGATGAAAACTATAGTAAAATTATTATTTAGGATGGATACATACTGGACAGGAGAAATATGGGAGATTCTCTAAGCCACCATGCCCGTGCATAGTAAAGACAAGAACAGAGGAAAACACAATATTCAACTCAGAGTAGATTGGCACAAAGATGGAAATGAATCATGGGTGCTACCCTAAAACACGTGCCCACACATATTGAATGTGGTGGGTATGACGAGGAAATGCACCATGTGACAGAAGTGAAGTGGAGTATTTGGGTTGGAGGAGGGTACAGGGTGACTCTCGTTTCCCCTCCACCTCCATTAATGGATGGACAGAAAATAAATTCGACTGTCAATACGGAGGACAAGTAAGGATCTCCTCAAAACCCTTTTACTGCTAGTTTAGTTATCGTCGGTGGTTGGAGTTAGTTAAGCCTGGAAGGTTTATCCATCTTCCACCTTAGGGATTTGCTTCCAACCAAGTAGATTATTGGGTTATGAATTCGGTCAACAAAAGAATTCCTAAGGAATCCCTTGAAGTCCATGGTCACCTTTACCAAAAGCAAAACCAATAAATCTAACGTTAAAGCAAATATTTCGTCCCCCTTCCTTGTGTCTCTAAAGTTTTTGGGGACTTGAAGTTTTGTGCACATGTATGAGAGTGGATGTTTAATAAGAGGTTGAAAACCTAAGTACTAGGCCTATGTCCACCTTTCGCATTACTACAAAGTTTTAACATTTAACCACTTATGAAGACGAGTATAACTTAAATGAGTATTGAAGAGTAAACATAAATTGAATACACATGATATTACGATTTTATGGATTAATCCCCTTATTATAAATCTATCATACAG
>JASDQU010439502.1:38490-49530 GCA_032191745.1 Picea mariana
TGCTCGCAATCATCTGTTTCATTCTTTAACGATCTTGACGTAGGAAAAGAACTATGCTCGTAGACCTCTACTTGATCATGGCTTCCAAGAGGAAAATGCTCTAGAAGGAGTACATGTCAAGGGACAATCCTTGATCATGGATTTCAAGAGATCTTCGCTATATGGAAAAACTACAATCTGGAAGGAATACATGTCGAGGGCCGCGATAGGGGTAAGGAAATCAGGTTCTAATAGCCCTATTGAAGAGATCACCATGTCAGCTACCAGATATAAATCAAAATAAGGGAGAGATTCCTTCTCATTCAGAGTTGAATCATGGGACAAGTTGCCACATAATTAAACCACGGCGAGGGCGACACCACTTTCATATAAGGACCATTTAGGGAAGTTGAATGGTTTTCTGTCATATGAGGGCCAATGAATGAAATCCGGTTTATGGTCACCATGTTTCCATTGTGAGGGAAACACATCAAGCGAAAAATGGTGGACACAACATCCTTCATAGCATAAACATAGTCTTGCCCGAGGAGAAAATTAAAATCCAAGGGGTTGTGGAATACGATCACATCAATAAAGACAATTTTCCCTCCCAAAGTAACAGGAAACTGAGGAAGGATCTTGAAAGTTTGACTATCCCTTCTGTTAAAATCCAACATATTTTGAGTCACTGGTGTAAGAAGAGGAGAACCTAAATATTTCCAATCAATGGAGGATAAGATACTAATGGATGCACCCTCATCAATAATAGTCTGAGGGATGTCCCTCCAACAAACATGAAAAATTGATCTGGAAAGGTATGTAGGAAGGAAGATGAGGTGTAGTTAGCACATTCCAATTGAAAATAATGACCTGATTACTTGGAGGGGGTTCCATGGGAGTAGGATAAATTCCCCCTAGCACAGGAGAATCTTTGTCAACAAGAAAGACATGAGCAATATCAGTTTCACTCTTTAATGAGAGTGTGGGATTGACCGATGATGGGGTTGGATCGATGACTTTGAATTCACTTGCGAAAGGAGTATGATCGACTAATGATGGAGTCGGATCAACCACTTTGGTTTCACTCTTCAAAGCAAGAGTGGGATCGATCGATGATAGATTCAGATTGACCACTTTGATTTCACTCTTCGAAGGAAGAGTCAAATTGACCACTTTGGTTTCACTCTTCGAAGGAAGAGTGGGATCGACCGATGATGGGTTCAGATTGAATTTTTTTATTTCACTCTTCAAAGGAAGAGTGGGATCAGCCAACGATGAAGTCAGATTGACCACTAGATCAACTAATAGAAGGTTGGGAGAAATCTTGCGATAACCAGGAAGAAGATGTTGTTGAGAAACAACAAGGTCTTCCAACAATTTTGAGGCTTCATACATACGAGGGAAAAGGTGAGTTTGATGACCACCTCCACATATCCTACAAGGAAGCTTGACTCTACTTTTCTTCTCCCCAACATTACTATCACTAGCTGAAGGTTTGTCACCAACATGATGACCATAGGTTGACAACACGGGCCAAAGGGAACCCGAGGACCTCCTAGAACCATGGGGATACCAGGGAAATCGTGAAGAAGGTGGTCACCCTTGCAAATCCTGGAAAGGTATTTGGGCTTACGAGGTGAAGCAGTATATGTCTTGTTGGTTTCAACACTCCACAGTATGGTCACCATTTTCTATGGTAGAGAAACTATTATGTGGAAAAATTAATCACTCTCTTACTATGGTTCCCTAGAGAAAGACAGAATGAAAACAAATGGTGATTGGAACTCTCTAGGATCACTATTATATTTCTTTGCGGGAGGGTTAGGTAGAAAAGAGAAAAAGTAGTGCACCTTATTCTAACATTCATCCTCGTTGTTCCAATCCAAGTAAGCTCCAACCTAGCAACTCCTTTGGTGAATTTGTTACTTGCAAGAACAAAAGGAAGCAAGACTTCTTCTACTACCTCCTAGCATTAGATGAAAATAATCCCACTTGATGATTTACTATGAAGAGATTGAAAGCAAAGAATGAACAAGAAATCATAAGAGAACCAAGCCAAGTTATATTGATAAGAATATGGAAAATTACAACCTTTGTGTGACGTTGTTGATGTGACATCCCCAAAAATAAAGTATTTTTGAAATTTAAATTTGTTGTAAATTTATTCCGTTTTTAGTAAATTCGAATTTGGAATTTTTTTGCCATTTATGGCAATTTTGAATTTTGAATTTGATAATTGTAATTAATTATTATGACTGTTGGGCAGAGACCTAATTTGACCCAACTAACTATTTGATTATGACACTTGTATAAAAACAAAATATTTTATATTGATTTCAGGAGGACAAATGGAACAACCATGTTAATTTTAACTGACCATGACTCCATGAGTGGGGAACATGTTGGAACTACCTCTAGGCTGATTGTTACAAGTGGAAAATCAGTGATTTGGCCATTGGCAACCTCTGGAAATCAGGGATTTAGAAAGCTGCGAAAATTCCCAAGGGAGGGAAAAAGACATAGGCAAATTGATAAATAGCATATGTGAGGAGGAAGGACGCTGCCAAGTATGTTGGGAAAGAGACTATTGATTTTTACTTGTTGTTATGAACACTACTGAGTGAGTGTGAAGCAAGAGGAATCTACTGGAATTGAAGGACATTGCAGACGAGGAGTTCCTAGTTCACTCTCATGGATTCATGGTCAGGCTAGGGGGTGAATCGGGCAAGTGATTTTGGCTACCTATTCTACGGTTGGGAGGATCGTGGCTGTTCCCTTCGTCATTCCGTGAATTGGTTCAGATACGTTAGATTGCTCCTTCTTTGCTTGATTGATTTTGGGTAATCTGATATTATGCATCTGTTGGTGTTAAGCTGAAATAATTTCCATGGATGATATATGTTTTTTTTTTGTATGAAGTTACAGTCAAAAGTTAAATCTCTAGGCATAATTACCTATGTACACCTGAACTTGAAAGAAGAGATCTATCTACAGGGTATGCTCATTTCTGTAGCCAAAATATTAGGAAGATCTATCCATAAATATTTGGAGTTGAGCAATTCTATATATATGCTACATATCAACATATATATATATATGATTATAGTTTATTATTTGCTGTAGGAACGTTTGTAATTATATGGTTTCTGTACGTCATATATTGGATAATCATCTATTCTATTAAGGAATATACTTATATTACTACTATATTGTGACTCATTGTCATCACAGGTTCCACGTACAAGTGTACAAGTTTATAAACAACACATATGGTCTGTAATCGTAATAGAATTGAATCTGGACAATGAACTATTTTACAAAACCACTGTGTTTTTTGTCATGCTTAGGATAGATCTATTCTGCTTGAAGCATTAAATTCATCATGCAAATTTCAAAACTTCAAGTCCTGGAAAATCTTCTACCTGTCATAGGATCATCATTAGCCATACAACTTTAAGGGTTCATTTCTGTAGTGGATTTTCAAACCTGTGTAAACATTTGTAGAAAACTGGAATGAATTTTCAAAAGTATTATATATTTTTTTTAACTGTACAGATTTAAAGGCCTTATTAATTTAATAAGGGGTTTACGAAGTATCAAACAAACTTATGATTGTAGTTATGAATATATATATATATATATATGTAAATGTTCATTTGGTAATCGTTATAACGGATGGCATAGAATTAGTAGCATACAATTGTAAAGGATTACGCTAGAATCAAAACACAGAGACATCATTCACGTTACACTGATAGATTTTAGACTCTTCTGAATACCCAAGGATTAAGATTTCGGCTGCATCGGCTTGACAAGGAAATGATTAACTCAGACATTCGTACGTTCAGAAAACTAGGTACTTAGTTCCAGAAATTGGAGTACACTCGGGTTGAACACAACAGAAAGATAGGTCTAAACTATTACAGATCCAGGATAAACATTACAGAAGAAAACACAAGTATTTTTATTTACCAACACACTTATAGGTATGCTGAGGATCTACGATGCCAAAAACGAATTGAAGTAAGGCTACAAGAGATGGAAATAAAATACCATTCACAATTCATTTCATTTCAGAAATGTCGAGAATACAGTCCCAGTATAGGAAAGAAATCAGTCATATTTTTTCCTTCGAATAATACTTAATACAAGTCATAGTAATAAATCGATTTAATCCTTGGGTAAATATAAAATTTAAGGTTGACTCTCGAAACTCGACTGTGAGAAGGAGTAATGAAGTTAAAAACTAACACACAATGAACCAATTCCAGAAATGGTTCCTTAATTGAATTCTTCTACCATTAACTATCTAGGCCTTCTTGGCAGGGGAAAAATGGAACCCGAGTACCTATTAAGAGGGGGTGAAATATTTGAGCGTGTGTCCTCATGTGGTCAAAACCCCTGCACAGATTTGCGAGAAACACCCTTAAAGTTTTGTTCAACAGAAATACAAATAAAATAAAAAAAAGGAAATGAGCAATTTTAGGAAAGAGTTCGCCAAAGTAATACTTAACTTAAGTAGAGGGATATGATTATCCTTCACCTTCGCCAGGAGCCGCGTATTTCTCCAAACCCGGAAGGGGAAGAGGATTCCTAAACTTCCTGATGGGTACCCTCACAAAACCAAAGGGGCTCATCATTAGCGTTAAGAATCAATGAATAATTGAAACAAGAATAGATCCAAGAACCAATACACGAATGCTGAAACATGACCAAACTGCATAAAAGCATAAACTCAAGATCCATCTTATAGAAATATAAAGAAAACAATAGAACAGTATCAATGATCTATCTAACACTCTGCAAATAAGTTTTAAGGAAATGTAGGGTCGACACGATGCCAAAACCCCAAACGCGTATGCCTAGTAAGACGCTCAGAAAGAGCAAAGGGGGGGCACACAAAACTTAATCGAAGATATTTAACTTCAGTCAGAGTATAATCCCTGCTTAAGGGT
This sequence comes from Picea mariana, assembly GCA_032191745.1. Taxonomy (NCBI): domain Eukaryota; kingdom Viridiplantae; phylum Streptophyta; class Pinopsida; order Pinales; family Pinaceae; genus Picea; species Picea mariana. Next base: position 43,425 of record JASDQU010439502.1, read on the forward strand.
TTGGTCAACTACTATTCTTTCTGGGAGATTCTCAAATAAGGAAAAATCACAGTCTTACGAGTTATCGAAGAGTATTTGGGATGGACCTCTGCTTTTTTTCACAACCCGGATAGAAACAACTTGCCAGAGAGGTTCCAGAATAAAAAATAAATAGGCTTAGAATACAGGCATGTATAAGACCCTAACCCATTTAAACATACGATTTTCTTTTTCGACGAAGCATAACCGAGAATAGTAATAAAAAGAATGACGAGTACAGGAGGAGGGAAAGAAGGGCCTACAAGCAATAAACAGGATAATACTAGAACAGTAAGCCGAAAAAAGGATAAAAACTATAGTAAAATTATTATTTAGGATGGATACATACTGGACAGGAGAAATATGGGAGATGCTCTAAGCCACCATGCCCGTGCACAGTAAAGACAAGAATGGAGGAAAACGCAATATTCAACTCAGAGTAGATTGGCACAAAGATGGAAATGAATCATGGATGCTACCCTAAAACACGAGCCCATGCATATTGAATGTGGTGGGTATGACGAGGAAATGCACCATGTGACAAAAGTGAAGTGGAGTATTTGGGTTGGAGGAGGGTACAGGGTGACTCTCGTTTCCCCTCCACCTCCATTAATGGCTGGACAAAAAATAAAATTCGACTGTCAATACATCTAGTCACATTTAATAAAATTAAGAGGACAAGTAAGGATCTCCTCAAAACCCTTTTACTGCTAGTTCAGTTATCATCGGTGGTTGGAGTTAGTTAAGCCTGGAAGGTTTATGCATCTTCCACCTTATGGATTCGCTTCCAACCAAGTAGATTATTGGGTTACGAATTCGGTCAACAAAAGAATTCCCAAGGAAGCCCTCGAAGTCCGTGGTCACCTTTACCGAAAGCAAAACCAATAAATCTAACATTAAAGAAAATATTTCGTCCCCCTTCCTTGTGTCTCTAAAGTTTTCGGAGACTTGAAGTTTAGGCTTGTGCACATGTATGAGAGTGGATGTTTAATAAGAGGACGAAAACCTAAGTACTAGGCCTATGTCCACCTTTCGCATTACTACAAAGTTTTAACATTTAACCACTTATGAAGACGAGTATAACTTAAATGAGTATTGAAGAGTAAACATAAATTGAATACACATGATATTACGATTTTATGGATTAATCCCCTTATTATAAATCTATCATACAGACTTAGAKAATAATTCTCTTAGAAGATTTTTTTTTTTTTTTTTATGACRAAATTGAGGTTTATTACATATGGTATCAGAGCAAAAGTTACAACACTGGGCCTGCACAGGGCCACATTAGTTGCTTAGTATATATATTCCAATTTATGTAAAACTAATAAACCTTATGGTTACAAACATAAAGCCTTTTCTGCTTTGTATTAATTATGGCAACTCAGGATGATGCAAAAATCAGGATGGAAGGAAATCTGCAGCAAAGACCCCCTGGAGATCTAAGACAGAAAAGTGACGGAAGCTCACCCACGGAGGTGTTGGAAACAATGAGGAATATTATTGTTTAACTATAGATTTTCAAAGCTGACAATGAAAAATTGAAGAAAGCACAGTAGGAACAACAAGAGATAAATGAAGTCCTGCTGCGCAGTATAGTCACCAAGAAAATCCCAAAGGATGATAACCATGAAGAAGAAGTCAGCAAAAGGTCCTCCAAGAACTCTGGGTCGGAAACAGAAAAAGGAGACAATTCGTCTGAAGGAACACCTTCAGCTGAAGACAAAACTAAACCAGATAGAAAAAGAAAACAAGTAGACCACCTTGAAGGATAATTTAAAAAGATTAAACCAACTACCTTTGATGGAGAATCCAGGACAGGAGAAGAAGCTGAGTCATGGTTGTTGGACATAAAAAAATACTTCCAGATCTACAATTATTCCAGCAACATGAAGGTCAGAATGACCATCTACAATGTGAAAGGGAAGGCCAACATTTGGTGGCAAGACCTGAAATTGGCCAAGGGCCTAAAGGAGAAACAGTTGGAATGGTCTGACTTTAAGAAGTATTTCGAGAAACAATACCTTTCTGAAAGCTATTATGAAAGGAAGAAGAAATAATTTTATTAGTTATGACTCAGACAGATGACGATGGAGGACCTTATAAATAAATTTTTGGAATTACTAAGGTTTGTACCGTACATCTGGGAGGATAAGGTAAAAATCCAGCGATTCTGAAGCTGTTTACCACAGTCCTGCAGGGACAGAATTGAGTTTGACAACCCCAAATCCTTGAGTGAAGTATTCAGGAAAGCACGAATGTGCTATGAATAGTATAAGCAACGGGTAGAATTTCCCAAATCCTGGAAGGATAAGAAGCAAGATCAAATGAACCATCGGAAGAAGGGATACTGACCATCTCCTTATCAGAATGCAGCAAAAAGTTTTCCGAGGAAGGATTTTTACTCCAATCATCCAAATACGCAAAGCAGCGGTAAATCGGTAAACCTGGGAATGAAGAAGTTTGGGGATATCTCCCGCAAGCCATTAAAATGTTGGGAATGTGGAGAGCCTCATCTAAGGAGGAACTGTCCACATTTAATTACAACAAACATAATTGCTTTTCATAACACGGTGGGAGACATGGGCAGAAGCCTACATCAGATAAATGCAGCCATAGATGGTTGACAAGTTGACCACCGGTCCTCGGTGGTAGAAATCGAAGGTAAAATCAATAACACTTGAATTTATGTTCTAATTGACCCTGGAGCTACATTAAGTTATATTACCCCTGATGTAGTAGAGTCAAATAAACTTAATAAACGGAAGCACACAAAATCATGGCTTGTACAACTAGCAACAGGTACTAAAAGAAAAGTAGTTGACTTTATTTCCGACTTTGAGTTCAGCTTAGATGGTCAATATATAAGAACAAATCTGAACATCCTACCACTAGGATCTTACGATATGATTATCAGGATGGATTGGTTGGAACAACACAAAGCAGTACTAGATTGTTATACAAAGATACTTAGCTATAAAGACGATTTTGGCACTGCTAGAATAGCCCAAGGTATACCAAAACTGGTATCAGTCAGAAAAGTTTCAGCGATGCAACTCAAGAAATGTATGAGGAAGGGATGTCAAGTTTATGCCATCCAAGTGACGAATCTGTTAGAAAAAGAGGTTAAGCCAAAGTTAGAAGACTTCGTTGTTGTACGTGAATTCAAAGACATGTTTGTGGATGAGATACCAGAATTACCACCTAGAAGGGAAATAGACTTCTCCATAAACCTACTACCTGGTTCAGCCCCTATTTGAAAGGCACCGTACCGAATGAGTCTACCAGAACTGATAGAATTAAAAAATACAATTACAGGAATTGTTGGACAAAGAGTATATCAGACCGAGTGTCTCACCATGGGGGGCACCAGTCCTCTTTGTGAAAAAGAAAGACGGTACTCTAAGACTATGTATCGATTATAGACAACTGAACAAAATGACTATTAAGAACAGATACCCCTTACCAAGGATAAATGATCTGTTCGATCAAGTAGGTGGGGCCAAGATCTTTTCAAAGTTGGATTTACGATATGGTTATCATCAAGTTAGGATAAAAGACGAGGACATAAGAAAAACAACTTTTTGGACAAGATATGGACACTACGAGTTCGTAGTCATACCTTTCAGACTCTCTAACGCACCAGCCACATTTATGTGCTTGATGAACAGTATCTTTAGTCTGTACTTAGACAAGTTCGTGGTAGTATTTATCGATGATATTCTGGTCTATTAAAAAACGAAGGAAGAACATGATGAACACTTAAGTATAGTTTTGCAAACGTTGAGGAAACACAAACTGTACACCAAATTTGACAAGTGTGACTTCTATAAAAAATAAATACAATATCTAGGACATGTAATTTCAGTAGAAGGCATTGCCATAGACCCGGAGAAGAAAAAATCCATTATGGAATGGCCGGTACCTAAGGACGTAGCGGATATTTCGTCATTCATGGGAATCACTAGATATTACCACAGGTTTATAGAAGGGTTTTCTAAGATAGCCTACCCTATCACGTCATTACAAAAGAAAGGGACCAAGTTTAACTAGTCAGAGAAGTGTCAAGGTAGTTTCAACAAACTAAAGAAATTATTGAAAACTACACCCATGTTGAGGTAGCAAACCCAGATAAAGACTTCACCGTATGTGTTGATGCAAGTAAAGAAGAACTAGGTGGTGTCCTAACTCAAGAAGGATACATTATTTATTATGAGTCCCGGAAATTAAAAGAACATGAGTGAAATTATGTCACTCATGACTTAGAATTGGCAGTGGTAATACATGCCTTAAAAATGTGGCGACACTACATAATGGGCATAAAATTTGTACTATTGATGGATAATAGCGGGGTGAAATATCTGTTTAACCAACCAGACCTTAATGCAAGACAAGCAATATGGCTAGCCTTCTTTATAGAATTCGACTTTGAGGTCAGACATATCAAGGGTAAGGAAAATAAAGTAGCAGATGCTTTAAGAAGAAGAGTCCATGGGTTATTTGAGATAAATATCAGTAGGGCATAAAGTGATCTGGAACAAAGGATAAGGATGACAGGTATTAATGACGTAAATTACACTAATATGATGGAAGAATTACAAAACAGTACCGCAAACTCAGATAAACCAGATCTATGTATCGACAAAAAGGGACTATTACGATTTAAAAACAGACTTTACATACCAGATTTAACAGAGTTAAAATTAACAGTTTTGGACAAAGTGCATAAGAAACCGTATTCTGGCCATCCAGGTTACTAGAAAACAATAACAACACTTAGAAAACTATTTTACTGGCCTAATATGAAAGGTGAAACAACAGAATACTTGGCTAGGTGCTAGGATTGTCAGCAGGTTAAGGCTGAGCACCAACATCCAGCTGGCCTATTACAACCATTACTAGTACCAGAATGGAAATGGGAGACCATATCACTGGACTTTATAATAGGTTTGTCTAAAACTCATAAACATAATGATTCTATTATGGTTGTAATCGATAAACTCAGTAAGTCTGCACACTTTATTCCTGTAAAGTCTACTTTTAAAGCTATAAACATTGCTGAAATATTCATGAAAGAAACTTTTAGACTGCATGGTATTCCTAAAATGGTGATTTCAAATAGAGACGTAAAATTCACATCCGCTTTTTGGAAGGAATTGTTTGTAGGGATAAATACTAATCTAAATTTCAGTACAAGCTATCATCCACAAACGGATGGACAAACCGAAATAACAAACCAAATTGTAGAGGATATGCTCCGCATGTACGTAAGAACAAAACCAAGCAAGTGGGAAGATTACCTGCACTTGGTAGAATTTGCATATAACAATGGGTACCAAACTTCGGATAAGTTGAGCCCTTTCGAAGTACTATACAACAAAAAGTGTACGACTCCAATTAGTTGGGATAACCTGACTGACAGACTCTTGGTTGGACTAGAGATGCTCCAAGAAATGGAGAACATGGTAAGGAAGGTACAACAGAACTTGAAAGAAACACAGGACAGATAGAAGAGCTACGCAGATCAGAAAAGAAGATACTTGGAATTTCAAGTGGGAGACCATGTTTATTTGAAGGTCAAAGCATGAAAGAGCTCGTTGAAGTTAGGGAACTGTGCCAGGATGGCACCTAGGTTTTGTGGGCCCTTCGAGATACTAGCTCGAATTGGAACCGTAGCATACCAACTTGCACTTCCCTCTAATCTAAGAATTCATAATGTATTTCATGTTTCTTTGTTAAAAAAATATATTCATGACCCTACTCATATGATTGATTGGAACTTTGTGCAGGTGGAACCCAAAGGCAAGTTCTAGGTGGAACCACCGTGCATTACCGGAGAGACATAGCACTTCGAAACAGAGCCGTTGCTCAGGTAAAGGTGCAATGGAAGGACTTTAGTCCTGAGGAGGCCACTTGGGAGTTGGAGGGAGATTTGCGAAAATCTCATCCAATCCCGTTCCAAGGAAGGGACTAACACTGAGGACAGTTTTTTACTGAAGGGGGAAAGGATGTGACATCCCCAAAAATAAAGTATTTTTGAAATTTAAATTTGTTGGAAATTTATTCCGTTTTTAGTAAATTTGAA
>JASDQU010439502.1:74859-87079 GCA_032191745.1 Picea mariana
CATGGAAAGAAACTACTAACCTTTTTACTGATGTTTGGTGTAGATCCTCCGTTGCGCTTTGCCCGCTTACTTGCGCTGCTCCTTCCAAAGATAATCCTGCAATCAAGACAAAACACTACGCATGCATGCTACTTTTCTACTTGAGGGTTAGAAATTAAGCATAAATTAAACAAATCATAGATAACTCATGCATTGGGACAGGAAAAGTATTCTTTTATTATTTTCAAAATGAATCAACTTACAATCAAAGTCGAGACCAGCCACCGCTCCTTGATCCCGATCCTGGGCTCCTCCTCTTCTTTTGTCCTCCAACTACTTTGTGTTAATTATCCTTAGGCTTGAGGAAAGGCTAAAGGGTCGGGACAATGGATTCGGCAAATGGGCAGAGTTTCTTCACTTATAATTTTCCCCCTTCAAATGGTACCCCTACCCCTTCTTTTTTAGGCTAGAAGGAGCTAGGGTTTTGGATGAACTCTCAGCCATGCATGGCCGGGAGTTTCAGTTAACTGGCCCATATCTTTTTGTGCCATCGGAAACTTTCCTATTTTTGTGTTTTGTTAGGTAAACACGGGCTGTAGTAGGCCTGCCAGTGTTCACACGCGTGCAGTAGTGCGTTAGGGCGCGTGGGCCTTGACCCAAGAGGATTTTCAAAGAGGTTTTTCAGCAGATGTTTTGGCCATGAAGGGATATGATTTGGCCTGATGCCAGGTAATCATGTGTGGTGAAATTTAGGGTTATAACACCACCCACCTATTCCACTGGCTCAAAGCCCAATTTCCATTTTGGTACTTTGTTTCTAGCTTTTTGGGTCCTAAACTTTCGGGGCCATTTTGAGACCCTAAACAACGTTTTTTGGGCCCACCACAGTCACACTATAACACATTTAGAGTGTGATGAAAAAATGTGTATTCATCGGATAAACCTTTCCAATGGGCTATTGTGTGCCTAAAACGAAGATCATATGCAAAAGTTATGACCCCGAGACGTTGATGTTCCAACTTACCCCATCAGGGCCCACATGAATTTTGGTGCTTCATCTCCTAGGGTTAGGTTTTTGGATGTTTATCATTTTATCATTTATGATTTATGTTAAAAATGCCTTTGGAGCCTCATTGTAACCAGGTTCTTTTGAATGAGTGTAGCCAACACATCTCTTCTAAGAGATAAGATACCACACATATAGCTATCTTATGTGCTTTTTCATTTTATAGTATGTTGTATTTCATTCAGTTATTAATAGAATATAAGATTTACTGTATTACTGTGTTCCTTTCCATATATCTGTGTAATTATTTGTTATACCTATGTTATATATTTTCCTTCACATTGTTCCTAAAATAATCAGGATCAATGGTATCAGAGCGATCTTCTCCTTGTCGTCCTCAGTGCATGTCCCAGATGAGGTTAGGGTTTAGAGAGTTGGGTATTGATATTGTATCTTTTGAGGAAAAAAAATCTCTCACACCCAAGTGATATTCCATGGCAGAAGAAATGAGGGCCGACAGGACATGAGATCCTTTCAAATTGTTGCTCGAGGAATCCCTCACGTGACAAATGAACGAGATGATGGATAGTTTTTTCCAGATCCTTTGATGTCTTCCAACAAAAATGGAGGAACCTTTAACAAACAATCACTTTGTAGGTTCAATGCCCTTCAAGGTAGAAGTTAACTTTGATATTCATTTATTTGAAGGCCAGATAGATGGCGATGCTTTGGAAAAATGGTTAAATCTTCTAGAGGGTTATTTCTCTGTCTACAATTTTTCCAACAATGAAAAGATCACCTTCACGCTCCTTAAGTACCTTCCCCATGTTATATATTGGTGGAATACTTGTTGTGAGAAACCTGTCGAGGACGAGTTTGGAATTTTTTGGCCAGGACCCACCTGGGAGACTTTTGTGGATTCCATCAAGGAGCAATATTACCCTGTTGGAAGTTATGACGACCAATACATGATATTGACCACACCGCGTCAAGAGAGGGGTCAAATGATGTCAAAGTTCACAAATAATTTCCATAACTTTTGCACCAATATGGGTATCAAATACTTTGAGCGACATATGGTCCTGAAATACCATGGGGCTTTGCACCGATACATCCAAACCGAAATGGAATTTCTGGACATCTCGTCATTGGGAGCCGTTTATTGATGTGCTGTCGAAATAGAGTATAAATTCAAGCAACAGAACAAGAGAGAGTTTATATATGAAAATAAACAATAGCCAAAGTATGGTAAGGGTGGCCCTAACTCCCATGCCAAAGGACAGAGAAAGGATGGCCAATCCCAGGATAACCATTCCAAGCCACGAACAAAGAAGGGTAATGGGGAGTCGAAGAAGGACACTGGAAAATGGTGGGATTTCCACAAAATCCATTGGAAAAATACTGATGAATGTCACTTCAAATAGTCATAGTTGGATGAGATGAAATCCCTAGGGTCAGATGATGACTCAGAATCTGATTCTGATCTAGAAAAGGGAAGATGGATCATTGATGTAGAACCCAATGTCACCATCATTACCACACAATTCCATCTAGAGGAACCAGAGGAGCCTGAAGAAGGGGAAAGTATGTTCCACTCATAGATGTGGGTGAAGGGAATCCCACTCCATTTCATTGTTGGCAATGGTATCTAGAATAAATTGATCTCAACAGAGGTTGTCAAGAGGTTGAACTTGACAATGAAACAACATCCTCAACCATACGCCATCAGTTGGATCATCCAAGGACATGACATCCACATCAACCAACAATGTCGCTTGCACTATGGCATCAAACCCTTCAAAGAAAAGGTATTATGTGATGTTTCCCCACTTGAATTTTGTGATGTTTCTCTAGGACAACTATATATGTGGAAACATCATGTTTTTTATGAATCTAGGCCCCATAGTGTCATTATTACTTTGGGAAATCAACTCTATAGGGTACCACAGGCTATCCAAAATATTGCGGTCTCTTTGATATCTGTAAAGTAGTGGAGAAAGGTTGTTTCTTAGACCAGGATATTTTTCCTCTATATGGTTCAATCGGAAGGTGACCAGAAGGTCACTACAATTTCCAAAACCTTTGCATGGGGTCTCTTTTCCTAGCAACGACAGGTGGACGAAATAGTTGAGGACTACGAAAACATATTCACCTCTTCTATTGGGGTGCATGTGCACTATCAATTAAAGCACCAAATTGATATGAAACTCCATGCTGCTCTTCCTAATGACCTTGTATACAAGTTTTCTATTATGTAGAATGAAGAAATCAAATTCCATATCCAAAAGCTAATTTTTAAGGGCCACATCATACCCAAATCCTCACCTTGTGGGAGCCCAATTGTTCTAGTACAAAAGAAGGATGGGACATGGAAAATTTGTATTGATTACAGAGCCCTAAACAATATCATAGTAAATAACTGATGCCCGATTCCCCATATTGATGATCTTCTTGATCAACTCAAGGGAGCCAAGTTTTTCAGTAAAATTGATATAAAGTCAGGTTACCACCAAGTGTCGATTAGCAAACTGATATGTGGAAGACAACCTTCAAGTCCAAAGAAGGCCTCTTTGAGTGGTTGGTCATGCCTTTTGGCTTGAATAATGCTCTAACCACATTCATTTTGATGATGGATGATATATTAAAACCATTCACAAACTCCTTTGTGGTTGTATATCTGGATGACATCCCCATCTTTAACAAAACTTGGGAGGAACATTTGGAGCATATTCAACAGGTATTGGGCACCCTATGACAACACAAGTTATATGCCAACTTGGAGAAGTGTTCCTTTGACATGAATATAATCCAATATTTGGGATACATCATGGATGCATAGGGTGTACATGTGGATCCATCCAAGATCCAAGTCATTTGCTATTGGTCGACCAAAAAAACAATGACCGAGCTTCGCAACTTCTTGGGCCTTTCTTACTTCTACCGACAGTTTTTTTTGGGGTTCTATCATATTTTTTGGGCCCTAAGCCAAGTGACCAAGGGTGGCACGAAGACTAATTTTGTGTGGTACAAGCCACAAAAAAAAATATTAGAGGATATAAAATCCCACCTCTTCTCAGCACCAATCCTCATTCTACCAAACTTGCAACGACCACTTGAGATTGAGACATATGCTTCAGATTATGCTATCGGTGCAGTCCTCACTCAACATGGGAATCCAATAGCCCATCATAGTGAAACTCTATCTGATGTTGTTCTAAGATACCCCACCCATGACAAGGATATGTACTTCATTGTGCATGGATGTCGACAATGGACGCATTACATTTTGGGGAAGGAAACGATCATCCACACTGATCACATGCCTATGCAATTCACAAAGACACAAAGAAAGTTAAAAAATGACTACCGTAAGAAGTGGTCCATGTACTTGCAACAATTCCACTTGAATATCAAGTACATGAAGGGTAGCACCAACCATGTCACATATTTCCCCAGTCAACCCATGGTGGCAGAGCTAACCACGGTTCTCAACTCTTGTGGACATGAGACATCTGGATGGACACAATTATATGATACTAACTCTAAATTTTATACTTTCTATTCGGCATTGAGAACATGCAAAACAATTCCCAACTTTCATCTCGAGGATGGGTTATTATGCCATCTAAGCCACCTCTATGTTCCTTCAAGCGAGTGTGCAAAGTTGATCTAGGAAGCTCATTACAGCCAGGCAATGGGACATTTTGGTGAAGAAAAGAAAGTGGTAGTACCGTAGAAACATTTCTATTGGCCAAATCTTTGACAAGATGTTCACAAGTACATCAGATCTTGCATGGATTGTGCCATTGCCAAGCCCATCATCATGAAATAGGGGATATACACCCCTCTACCTACTCCTGATAGGCCTTGGGAGTCCATATCCATGGACTATATGTTCGGTATACCTTCAACCAAGAATGGGAATGACTGTGTCTTCATGGTCGTCGATAGATTTTCTAAGGTAACAATTTTTGCATCTTGCAAGAAGAGCATCACAACCGAGGCCACTGCTAAGATCTTCTTCACACATGTTTGGGTTCATTTTCAGATACCACAAATTATTATCTTCGCTTGAGATAGTACTTTCCTAAGAATTTTTTTGTCTAGGTTATGGTCAATGATGGACACCAAGATGACCAAATAGACTTCCTTCCACACATAGACTGATGGACCAACATAGGTAGTCAACATGATGATTTTCCATATCCTGTGAATGTATAACTCCAAAAATCCACCCACATGGGATGAAATCATTCCTTATGTTCAACATAGATACAATAGAGCCCTCCACTACTCTATTAGCCATAACCCTTTTCATGTGTGCTTGGGGTTTCAACCATTGGCCCCCATTGACGTAGCTCTTCCCATTACAACTGCACAAGAAGAGTCCTCTAATGCTCATATAGAGGTTGATTGGGAAGCCAAAATTTTTGAGTGCATCTAGCACATCCAACAACAAGTTCATGATATTGTGCAAAAATCCAATGCCAAGTACAAGTAGTGCCACGATCAACATTGGGTACCACACAAATTTCAAGTGGGAGATAAATTTTGTTTGAATTTTCAGAAAGAACGCCTCACTACACCTCATCAGAAGCTATTATCAATGTGATACATGACTTACACCATCACCAGGGGTATGGGTGAGAATTCCTTTGAATTAAGTATTCCTCCTTTCCTTGGATTACACCTATTATTTAATGTGGAACTGCTCTAACCATATTTTCCACCTCTCCTGGAAACTTCAGATGTGGCTGAGAAGTTGGACCCTAAAAAAATCAATCCTTCATGCATTGAACATGTGACAATTGATCAAATAATGGATACCAAGACAAAGGACACCCACCAATAGACTATCAAACTCTATCAAGTCGTCAAAGCAGGGCAATTTCTTCATCAGGGAAAGTGGCTCACCAAGAGTCAGGTTTAACAAAAGTTTCCTCATATTGATGCAATGGAGACCATTTCTTCCTAATGGGGAAGGAATGATATAGGTGTATATTGGTGGCCACCCACCTATTCCACCGGCACAAATCCCAATTTCCATTTTGGCAGTTTTTTTCTAGCTTTTCGGGTCCTAAACTTCTAGGGCCGTTTTGAGGCCCTAAACAACATTTTTTGGGCCCGCCACAGTCAAAATATAGACAAAGTTAGAGTGTAATGGAAAAATGTGTATTCCTCGGATAGACATTTCCAATGGGATATCATGCACCTAAAATGAATATCATATGCAAAAGTTACGACCCTGGGAAGTTGATGTACCAAATTACCCCATCGGGACCCACATGAATTTTGGTGCTTCATCTCCTAGGGTTATTTTTTTGGATGTTTATGATTTTCTCATTTATGATTTATGTTAAAAAGGCCTTTGGATCCTCATTGTAACCAACTTCTTGCGAATGAGCGTAGCCGACACATCTCTTCTCAGAGATAAGCTACCACCATTCTAGCTAGCTTGTGTGCTTTTGCATTTTACAGTTTGTTGTATTTTAGACAATTATTAATAGAATTTGAGATCTACTATATCATTGTGTTCCTTTCCATATCTCTGTGTAATTATTTTTTGTATCTTTGTTATATCTTTTCCTTTGTATCATTCCTGAAATAATCTGGATCAAGAGTTAAAACTTTTGATACCACCAAACTACTAGAGGGGTATGTGGAATTATAAGATTGTTGTCAAAACAAACAAGTAAATCCTAACAACCACTTATAAACATATCGATACCATTGTGGTACTTCTTACCATTATTTTTTGGTAGTTGAGAACTTTAAATAGATCGATACACATTAGATTTATAATCAAATTAGCTTTTACCATGTGGTTTTCTAGATCACATTTTAATTATATTCTTTAATAAAGACATGTAGTTGATAATTTTGTAATTAGTTCCAACTTCTCTTTGAGGGAAAATAACCTAATTATGAAAGTGTTAGTAATGGAAGAGAGCATGGAAGAGTGTAGAAAACACAATAGAAATCTTCTCGAATCCTAAAGGTACTTTCATTCATATTTATTCCTCTCTGAAAGAAAATTGAAATAGGAAAAGGGGGTTAAACCAAGATAGGAAGTTAAAATATGGCACCGAGAAAATGATTGAAAGATGTTCAACAACCCAATTTAGAAAATCCTTCCTTCAAACATTTTATTGAAAATGATAGGGATGTGTTCTAGACTTATTTAACTGATAAAACCTCCAGGGAACTTTGTATTCAAGCCCTATTAATTTTTCAAGGGAATACATATGAGATCCAAATATGGGAGTTTGGTCTTGCAAAGGTTATCATACCATATACTTTTTGTTTCCCATAATTTGTTAACATGTTTTTTGTGTGTTATGATTCTCAAAATTAATTTGTAAAAGAAAAAAGTGGCCAACATGAACTCTTTTCTATTTCCCAAGTAGATTTTGTAGAAATGCTATCATTTTTTTTGTAAATAAAAGAGATTGTATTACCTTAAAGAAACATCATGTCAATACATTGTTCAAATTTTTCCACCTTTTCTTCCACATGCATGGAAACTAGAACAGGTGGTGTACAAGAAAATACAGACCTGGCTATTGCTAGAAACCAAGACGTGGCTATTGCCAGAAACCAAGGTTTTAACAAAAAAATAATTGACTGTAACTGATTCCTGTAGAAAAAAATGAAAGAAAAAATGGAGGTGTGGTGAACCCAGGCATCCTTCATTATTGTAGGTGAAAACAAATAGTTGGCTGCAAGTCGGACAATGCTTATGAGCCGGTGCACCAGATAGGGAGTCGAATAGGAGGTCTATGTGGCTGTTGAGGATGCTCTGATTGTGGAGTTGGTCCTCTAGGTTCCAATGCATCTCGAAGATCAACTGAAGGTGGTCATCCGAAAAATGGTGTGGGTTGAGCGGGGGATGCTTAGTGCTTCCAACCATTTCCTCATGAGGTACTGTGGTTGCATTAAAATCTGTTGGTGGAGTATCTTCCATGGCTAACCCATGGGTGGCATTCTGTGCTATCCAAGATTTCAACCAATTGGGGGGGATTTCTTCCTCAACCACAGAACCGCTTGGATCCATTGTGGGGTAAGAAGGGGGGGTGGTGATGTTGAAGGGACCTGGTGAATCTTCAACGGTTTCCATCCTTTAAAGAGGAATTTCTTCCTCAATTGGGTAGCTCCCTAAATCAAGCATGGTATTAGAGAGGTGAGGAGGTGACTTTGGGACAATGAGAGGAGGCTAGGGAATATCAAGCCAATTTTGTTCTGTGCGGGAGGGGATAACAGAGATGGTAGGTAGAATAGAGGACAATGAGGGGTTTGGGTGATTGCTTTGGGCTATGAAGCTATAATAAGTTGACCCTAGTTTGGGCTTGCCTCGCTCTCTCGGCATGGTGGAGTTACAACAAGGATGTGGCCAGAGAGGGAAACCAAGAATCTAGTCCAACGAAGAGTAGGATAGGGGTATGGTGCAGGTGAGGAATAGACTGAAAATGGAGACTAGCAGGGGGAGGGAAGCCTCTGGACATAGAACAGAGTTCCTGCGACAAGAAGGCTTGGAATGTCAAAAGAATGAGAGCCAAAGGAAAATGTGGAATGGGAGAATTCCTGTGAGAGATTACTTTAATAGAAACCATTGAAGTGACTGAGAGGAGTGCCATGAAGACAAATGTGATGCCAACCAAATGCATCATACCTTCTCTAGTGCTTCGTAACTAGTTCACGCTAAGATCCATTAATTTTCCCTTACCGCACCAGTGCACTAACATCATTACAACATGAATGCTAGTCATGTTGAGCAGGATGGATGTGAGGTTGGAGGCTGGGGGTATTAACTCCCCTACCTGCATGAGTTCCAGGTTGCCTCTGTTGGCCAGATTTCACCCCATCCGAAAGTAGAAATGCTATCATTACTAGCAGGTCAAGAAAAAATTAATGAAGAGGAGATGGAAAATCTATTTAATTCCTTGAAAATGGAATAGAACAAATCCTTTCTTACAAGGTTATTACCATATATATATATATATATATATATATATATATATACAAAACCTAAATTTTCCATTAGATACTTCCTAATTAAAACAATCAATGAAAGACATAATCTCATTAGAGTGCATATTACTGGGATATGAAAATGATAGTCTTGTGGATGAAACAATTCTAGGGTTTGTTTATAAGTCAATGCAATCAATTAGGTTCAACCATGCTAGTTTTTTTATCTAATATAGTTCATGAGAAACTGATTCAATTTGAAAAGATGAAAGTTATAGACATTAGTCTTATTTATTTTATCTTCTTTTTCATTATCGATCAACTTTCTTCCAACATCTCATGTTAAAAAAGGAATACCAAGAAGGAATTCCATCCTAGTATTTGAATGGACTTAGGTTATAAACTGTCAAAGTCTTAAAAATGGTTTTAAAATTTCTGTTGATCACTTTATGACAATGCTTTACACTTTATTCTTTAGTGAAGTTACACCTAGACTTCCTCCTAAATGTAAACATCATCTACATATTATTCATTAATTAAAGTTTGGTGATTGGTATATTTCACAAGTTCATACAATATTAATGATTTATGGTTCATAATTAAATCCTTATAAGCTTCCGTTCTATATAACTCCAATAATTTTTTCTTTGGAATATTTTAGGAAAACAATAGATGATGATTATGTACATTTTGTTTCTAAGAATAAAAATACATCCTTTGCATTACCAATGGAGATTGCAACTTTCATTGTTAAAACATGAAATGATTTTACCATTGGAGAAAATCAGATGAAATTTTTTTAGTTTGAAGAAGATGTATTTTTTCCATATGATCCTTTAAAAGTGATATCTTACATGAGAATTTCAATTGGAATAGCATCATATACTCACCACGTTGATGAAGAAAAGGAAATGTTAGCTAACAAAGATTCTTGGATAGAGGTACAACATATCATGTAGAAACAACAATTGACATTTGCAAAGAAAGTAGATAACATGGAGGAAGACATCACAATGACTACTCAAGAAAAGGAAGATAGACAAAGAAATAGAGTAGATGATCCCATGGAAGAATATACCCCATATGAGCCTTCAACTAAAAAGAAAAAAATAGATCCCGATGTTGGAAAAGAAATAAGAAAATTACAAAGTGAAAAGCCTATGATCATATTCACTCTCATTCCAAATTTTCATGATTTTCAAGGTACATGCAAGGTTTCAGTTAATGAGGCCTCAAAGGATATTGTAATCTCTGAGAAGGAGCTTGATATTTTTGTAGAAATGAAGATGAACAAAAGGTTCACTAAACAAACTAAATATAATTTATACTCTCAGATTGTTAATAAAGGCCATGTCTCTTCTAGACTACTTTCCTCAATTGATTATGATAAAGGTACAATGAACATGGAAATTCTTCAACCCAAAGTTGATAAGCATGAAAGGGATCTTACGCCAAATGAATTTGATACCACAAATTTTACTTTTGATATAAATAACTTTCCACCAAAAGAGAATATTGAGTGGCATAAGAAAAATGGAAATGGTGGCTAGAGATTTTATTCAAGCATATATTAATTTCATAAAGATGAAGATACAAATTAGTAAGTTAGAAAATCAGTTACATATTAAAAGGGAAACTAACAAGGCACGTTCAACTGCATTAAATGATTTAGAGTAGAAAATTATTTCTCTAGGAACAACAACAAAAAATAAGTCCAACATATCATCAATGATGAAAGATAAGGATAAAGAAATTCAGAGCTTCAGAGGGAATATGATTATACATAGCACCCACTATTCATAGCTAGATCAGAGAAATAGTGGATCTAGAAAACGAGAAAGATCAAATTAAAAGTCTTAGAGAACAAAATGCAAGCTTGCAAGAAAACAATGAAATATTTAATGAAGAAGATAACTATTCCAAATGTTGAGGACATCCCAACAACCTTAGACCAAGGACAAATTAATCAATTAAGGAAAGAATTGTCAACAATTTGAGAAAGACTAAAGAAAATAGAAGCTCAATATCATGGTAAACTTTCATAAATGACTGATATACAAGAATAAATAGACAAAATAAATAAATTGGTAGAACAAATTTATGTTGAGATAGCACAGAAGGATACTCAATTGTCTGACTCTTGTCAGAAAATCATTGAACTTGAAGATTTGAAGAAGAATTATCATAAAAAACATTCTTCAAGAAAGTATCTAATAGGCACTAAACATTGTATATGGGATCAAATAAAATCAATCATGCAACAACTAAGAACTCATTTTAATGTTCTATAAGAAAGAAAGACCTTATAAAGAAATATGAAAATAAAGGTGAAGAAAGATCGAGAAAAGTTAGGATATAAGGTACAAATTGCTAATGATGTGATACAATTTGTAAATAATTTTAGTGAAGATCTTGAAGTTTTGGAAATTATGGATATAAAAACCTTTATAATGGATGTCACCACAATAAATTTCAAATACAATTTGATTGAGTCAACTTAGAGAAAATGTCAAGTAGTTTTTCAGTTTGGACAACAATTCAGAGCTAGATTTCAGGAGGCCTTCAATCCTAGGTTACTGGTTCCTTAGAATGATCAGAGATGGTTTTATCTTGTTGAAATATATGAAGAGAATATTAAAAAAAAGGAACAAATCATGACCATTTTAAAAATGTAATAGGTTCTATATGAGAAATAATTATCTTTGAAAAATTATCTAATGAATTTACATTTCTTAGCATACTTCAAAACATCCAAAGGAATTTACCCCCTACATGCTATGATTTGTGTACTAAATTAGATATCGCAGGGCACAATATGTTAATTTATAAAATTCCATAGGGAGACGATTGCTAAAGAATAACAAGACCAAGGAATACAACTCCAATATTAATCTCTTCTACCTCAACAAATTCCATGTCATCACCAATTACCATGACAAAATCAATATCAATACCCATGTCAATCCCAACTTCCATGCCAGTAGGTGTGAATAAGAAATGAAAGAAAAACAATGCATGAACAAAGAAAGAATAATCCTGGCAATGATGATATTATGGATATAAAATTAAAAGTATGGATTACAATTGTTAATATTTACTTGCAGATGTTGTTGTAAGTTTTCTTGTTTCAATGGAAGAGCATGTAGATGAGGATGCTTGGAAAGAGGAGGAACACATGGCAACCAAAACAATGGTCTCGACTAGTTAACTTGGTAAAGAACATTGTAATGATATTTGTATTAATTAACTACTTCTATGAATAATAGA